>RQIL01039691.1:0-17302 GCA_003951145.1 Jimgerdemannia lactiflua | reverse complement strand
TTTCTATAGTCTATATATAGTCTCCATCCTCCTTTCTTTAGTATAATAAGTATAGGACTGACCCAGGGGCTGGTTGAGGGTAAGATTACTCTATTGTTCAAAAGTTCCTGAATGTATTCATTCTTGAATATCTTCAAATAGTGGGATATTATATATGGCTTTTGTCAAATAGGTACAACATTTCCTAGAGTTATATGTAGTAATATGATAGACTATTGTAACATGCACAATCGACAATGTGGAGTACAAGTGACTTCTAAGATCAAATGACACATGGCATGACAATCAAGTGAACAACCTAATGCCTCAATTGATCATCCCAAAAGGAGCAAGGATAATTCAAGCTGAAATGAATGAATGTGTTACTTAAAGGAGCCCCAGCCCCAGCCTCGGAACCAGCACCAAAGAATAAAGAACTTGCCCCACAATGCCTCCTACTCACCACTCCAATCAGACTTCCCACTGCTCTACTCCTTTGCCTAGCCTAAAGACCCTAATCTTTGAAGCTATCAATAAAGCTATTTGGCACTCTGATACCTCCAAACATCTGAACTTCTACACTGAGGACCTTGAGCACTTCATCAACTACTAGTACATAATGACTCAACAGCTCAAAGATACCACCAAGTGAATGACCCTCTGGTATGATTATGAAATCAGATACTGCCTTCACAACGAAATACAAGAAGACAACTGGGAAGACCTCATTACCAAATTATTAACCACCAGCTACCTGATCAAGAGAGCTCTCCACATCCACCAGATATTCTGCCACATCCCCTGGGCTATAGTACATTTGCAAGGAGTAACCATAGGAAACCTTACCTGCCTAATAGCTAAGGAAGCCAATTGGATAGAAGCTGAAGTAGCCAACCATATTGGTAGCAACTGCATCACTGTGGGAAGCCAACAAACTGAACCCACCCTGACAGGTTTCCACACTACACCCCTCTGAGACAACCACCAAGGGCTCCTCATGAGCCTTATGAAGATATTTGAAGGACCACCCATTACCATTAAAGCACCTGCCAGAGCTAACCCAACTACCCACCATCCTGTTAGCCTTAATTCACACTATATCATTTGGGAGCTGAATCAAGAAAAAGCTCAAGAAGTCCCTGTCTTTTGAAGAGGAGATCCAAGAACTCCAAGACCCCACTCCTGAAGCAGCCCCCTCTGACCCTGAAGCAGATGAGTCCTCAGAAGAAGAAAAAGAAGAGCAACAGAGAGTTTATCAGTCCTCTGTCTGCATCCAAGCTGTTCAAGAACTGGAGAATGTCATCGAAGATGATTGGCCACTATTCTACTCTCTCACCTTCTGGCCAGTGCTCCCCCCTTTTGAGAAATGGAAGGATGAAGTCACACAAGATGATTTATTACCAGTGACAAGGGGTACTATACTATTTAAAACTGATAAATGTCCTTAGACCATTTTTAGCAATGCTCAGCATATGACTGTTTTTAGCAATGCTCAGCACATAACCATTTTTAGCGATGCTCAGCACATGACCATTATTAGTGATGCTCAGAACATGACCATTTTTAGTGATGCTCAGCACACAACCATTTTTAGCAATGCTCAGCACATGACTGTTTTTAGTGATGCTCAGCACACAACCATTTTTAGCAATGCTCAGCACATGACTGTTTTTAGTGATACCACCCCATACATCTGTATTCAGATATCACAGCCTGCAGATAGCATACTTAGCCACATAACTTAGCAGGCACACTATAGTTAGCCACAGATAACAACCAAACATTAATATAAGTGAACTTGTATAAAATACCCCTAAAGAATGAGTGAATAAACCTCAGTCAATTGGCTTTTATCTGAATGATATTGAGAAGTCTAGTGTAAGATAAACCAACTTAAGTTTGTGAGAAACTTTGGGAAAAGACTCCAAGAGACCAGATTTCTGAGAATAAGACAACTAGAGCAATGGTTGCTCGAGGTATGAGTTAAAGAATTTCTCTTGCCATGGACCACTATGAGTATTCAAGTTCAAGACTACTGCCAAGTTAAGGAAAGCTGCCACATTCAAGTTCAAGAACTGCTACTGAGGAATTCACTGTCACAGACTGCCACAAACTTTAAGAAAACTGACCACCATTCAAGTTTCGAAACTGCTATTATGATATGAAAGACCACTGCCAGGAAGCCATCACCAAGATCCCATTAACCATGCATTCGGACTGACTGCCCATTCAAACTGCCATTTGGACCCCGCATTCAGACAAGACCTTGGGCATTTGCATTTGGGATTCAAGACCCATATATTCAAGTATAAAGACCCCCTAAGACTTAAGGAACCCAATGATACTGAGCTTAGGAGAGCCAGCACAGGACTGCCATGTACCTGATGCCCTCAAGTTAACAGGTCATACAGATGAGTGAGCTATTGACCTCTGTTTTTTTTACCCACTATATCACAACAAGAATTACTGACTGATCGACCAATCAATATGGATTCTCTGCATATTCAAGATACAGCCCCATGCATATTAATTAATCCACATATTCAGCCTATGTACCCAAGTAATTGCCACTAGAAAAGTCTATTAACCACTAAACAACCAAGCCACCAAACAAACTGAATGAGCTTATGTGACCATTCACCCGGAGCTCTCTTTTTTATTTTGACATACATATTGCATTCTTCACCAAGTGGCACTTTGAGCTGTGCTTGAAGCATATAGTTATACAAATTGCATGCTACATTTTGGGGGCTCAACTAGAAATAGTTTGTCTAAAGACTTGACCTTTTGACTTAAGAACCAAGCAGCCATCTACATTGGAGACTCTAGGAGAATCTAGCCAGCAAAAAGTTCAGGGACAGCCCTCTTCAGCAGAAAAGAAGGCCCCACTCCATTGTCAAGAAAGCAGCCAAGACCTTGTTCAGAAATAGCAGCCAGAGGACTGAATCAGAAGATAGAAGCAATCCAGACTACAGCCTGATCTCAAGGGAGAGAAGACAACTCAGAGGACAACTGGAACCTCTTCAGCTCAAGACCTAGAAGAAGACCTTCCTGAAGAGTACCAGACCTGAATCTATAGGAAGAACTCTGACTGGAGTGACTACATCACCACAGCCATCAATTGAGCCACCCCTTTAGACCGAGTTTACTTTGAAACATCCAAAGGAGAAGAGGACTATCATCCATACAACTCAGAAGATAAGTTTGATCCATACTACTATATAGACAGCTATCAGCAAGGCAAACCAGACACCACTACATTACAGTCTCAAGGGGCAGATGAGTTCAACAATAGATATATTAGCCCCCTAGCACTCTCAATTACTCAGACCACTATACCTTGGTTACTCACACCTCACTACTATCTACAAGAGACATGGAATAACACTTCCCTCAGAGCCTCAGCATTCGATAGCCACTACTAGTTAATTAGAAGGTTACTACCTTCAAGAACCTATACTCTGGTATTAATCAGTAGACCCAGATCTCCTACACCACCAAGACACTGTCCTCTACCAGTACTCTCTATACATCAAGCATCTTCACCAACCCCCTCCCCACAAAGACCTTCAAGGAACACTACTCCTGAACCAGACTCAGACTACAATGATAGCGAAGATGAACTGGACATAAGTTACCTCCAGAAGTTTCATGGAGCAGACAGTGAAGACATTGAGGAGTTCATTGATGAAATCGAGGTACAAGCAGCCACCAAGCAAAGGGATGCCCAAAGACAACTTGGAATCATCAAGTCACTCTTGAGAGGCCCAGCCCTACAGAGATACAATCAAGCCAAGCTTGTTGGAGGAGATATTTATAGACAAAAGTACATCAACTGCCTCCAGAATGCAGACTACCCAGAAAGGTACATCATCTACAAAAACTGGCTCCACATGTTCTCAAGTATCAATAAGAAGCACAGGAGGCCCTAATCTATATGACTCAAGCACACAACGAAACTCTGAAGAGTTTCTACCATCAGATACAAGCAAAAATGATCAAGACAAACTTGCTGCCTGCAGTCCAACTAGCACTGGCATCTACCACCTTCTTCAATGGCCTATACCCAGAACTCAGAAGGTAAGTCATTAGGATGGATTATTGGAGCATTGAGCAGCAAGTTGCTGGAGCATAAGGATATTGGGAAGCAGACTACAGATCAGCCCAGCAAGAGCACTGAGAGCCAGCTAGGGCTGAACCTCCAAGACCTTGAGGATCTACTACAGCAGAATAAGAGAATGCATTCCTCAGGGCCTGGTTGGCCAACTACAAGAACAGGCCCCCACCTTCAGCTCTAGCCCAATTCAGTCAACCGCAGTAGCAGCAGCCACCAAGAGTTCAAGAGGACCCAATGGCTATGCTCACCAAACAGATGAAGGACTTAGCCATCATATAGTACAGCTGAAAAATCAAGGAGGAAGACAACAAGATTATTGTCATAACAACAGGCCAGACTATTGACAACAAGACAATAGGAGTTCTTCTCAGGCCCCACCAACTGCTACTCTAGGCTCAGCTACAACTGGTCTCTATGCCCACACCTATTTCTATAGGCCACATCCAAAGGCACTGCCCAAGGAAGCAAGCTACTCAGTCCAATGACAGAAATGTCAATCTCATTCAGATGGATGAAGAGGCACAAGAAATGGAAGAAGAAGAAGCCTGGCTCCATGGTCAAGATGATACCTATCTGTATTATGAAGCCTTCACATCCAAGGTGACTTGGGATACCACCCCCACACAGACCAGAGGATGAGGAAGACCACCAAGGACCCCTGCTGGTGACAGTATCCACAGGCAAGCACCCAAGGCATGGTCATTCCTCCTCAGACACTCTCCTGGAAAATGACAAGTGAGTCAGAAGAGACACCCCTGAGCCTGAAGCCAGACCATCAAGAGTATCAAGGACTACCTCTCTACCTGATCTTGAAGAAGATGAATATATGAGAGTGGAGTCCTCAGCAGATGAGATGCCCACCAGGAATGAGAGACCTCGCCCCCAAGGAACCAAACATTGGAGGAGCAGCAAACCTCATGCAGCAGCCTCTCTTTGGGATCAGATCTGTCAACAGAATACAGGTCTCACCATCAAGCAAGTCCTCAAGAATGCTTCAGAAGTTAGGCGAAAATTCCTGAAGGAAGCCAAGGAAGATACCAAGAGACTTTCTGCCCAAGGACCACACACACAAGAGCCCAGCACTATCCATGCAGTACATGAAAATCAGTGATAGGAACATCAATCTACAAGACTTGCAAGTGGAAAAGTGTATGGGGAAAATGCCTGAATTCTTATTAACACTGGAGCAACAGTCTGTATCATCACTCAAAGGATGTTGGAGAGAATCAGTTGGGAAATCGATGAAGGGACCAAAGCAAGGGTCATCATGGCAGACAGATCAGCATCTACCCCCCTTGGACTTATACAAGACATCTCCATTCAAGTAGGGAAAGCCTGTCTCAATATACCTCAAGCTGTCATCACCCCTGCAACCTCCTATGACCTGATCTTGGGAACAGATTGGATGTACCAAGTTGGAGCCAATGTGGACATCAGAAGGCAACTCCTAGTCTTCTCCATTCATGAACAGAAGCACAAGGTACCCATTGAGTCAAGAGGATCATCAAGAAAGGCAAGTTCAGCTCCTGAGACAGAATGGCAAGGACATGGCAACACACCTACCACTACTGAGGATGAAGATGAGAGTGAAGCAAATTTCCTACAAGAAATGGGAAGTAACTTCGATGCCCTAAGAGATTAAGATAGTGAGCCAGAAGAACCCTTTGTTGGAGTTATTGACATCAAAGGCCTAGCAGAAAGTATCGACAGAGCCAACAATGAGAGCACAGCACTCAAGTTTGCAGGACTATCTATGCAATCACCACCCCCATTGATAGAAAATCAAATTTCATGAGCCTTCCACCTAGGCATGTGTGAGCACTTCATCCACTTCTATTCACCAAGGGACAATTGTAACACCTGTCAAGTTCTGGATCTTATGAAGGTTCTGATGCCAACAATTATCAATAAAGATGAAATGAAATAAGCACTAGTCCATAGCCAAGCTCAGCCTCCGACTTTGAAGACCTTCAAGAAGACTTACCAAGAATAGCAAAAGGTCCTCTCCTGTCAACCTGTGGAGACTCTCACCATCCAAAGGGACAGCAACAGTTCCTATACCATTACCTGAGCCCTTCAAGTCACCCTGCTGACTTATGACAAGTATCAGAAGAGGTACCCAACCAGCAAGGAAGTCAAAGAGCAAAACAAAGGCATTGTTAAGAAGGGACACTGTGACTGTGGGAAGACCTTCACTTGCTATTGGTGTGAACATCGAAGTGTCTACCTCAGCAAAGATGTCCACAGAAGTCGAGTCAAGAGAAAGGATCCTACCCTACAAGAACCTAGAATTCACTGGGCCTACTGGGCCTGCTGGAAGTGCAAGGAGATTGACCACGAAGGAGACTGCAAGGCTCAGAATAAGACCACTATTTGGGACCTACCTCTGGAAGTCCTCGCCATCATCCACTGGTACTACTATCCACATCAAGGCAAACAAGAAGTCAATCTCGCCTTCACTCTCATGGAAGCCTTGGATCCTCTCAAAGACTGGGTTCAACTATATGAGAAACCCAAAGACAGGAGTGCATTGGCCATTCTTTAAGCTGGAATAAATGGAGTTCTCACCTGCAACTGCACCCCCTGGAGTACTATTCCTCAAGACCCAGCTGGTTGTTCAAGTTAAGTTGCTCTCACTCTGGGCTCAGCCTCCTCTCATACAAATGACAGGATCAGTTGGATATAATCTCTATCTCCCATATCAATAAACAATCCGACCTAGAAGTACCAAGACCTTTAATCTTCAAATCACACTTACTATACTGCTAGGACTCTATGGTCAACTAGCATCAAGATCATCATTGGCAGCCAAATGAATCACTGTCAAAAGAGGAGTTATTGACCAAGAATACCAAGGTTCCCTGAAGGTCATTATTCACAACTATGAAAGGAATTACCGATTCTTCAATCTCCTGAAGGCCATCTGTCAGATTCTTTTTATCAAGACCTCACAGCCTACCATTCAAGAGGTAAAGCAATTGGACAGCACCAAGAGAGGACAAGGAGGATTTGGAAGCACCAATAGGGACCCACAGGCACCACCCATCAAGGTCTTGTAGCAAAAGTTGCCCAGTTCAGGCAAATGAGGCCCCACATCTGCCACTCGAATCAAGCAAAAGAAAATATCATCTTGCAGACATATCAGCAATGAGGCCTTGATGTGCACCTTCCCATAGAAGCCAACAACTTGATATTTGAACCATCAATGGAGCTTTGTGAGAAGTATCACCTGCTCTTAGCCAAGAAGTGAATTCATGACCAGATGTCACCAATCCACATCCCTATCAGAAATATGGGCTTCAAGGTGATCACTATCCCCAAAGGAACAACACTGGGATATTTTGAACCACTGATAGACACCTATGAGGAAGAAGTCTATGAGTTTTTGGGAAATGGCAAGCCCTCTCTAGTAAGACTGACAGTATCAGGGAGGAAGACTCAGCGAACTCAGCAATCAAAGCCATCGACATCAAGGCAACTCAAACCAAGGACCAGCAATAACAGATATAGGAGTTGATAGAAGAGTATAAGGATATATTTACCACTATATACAATAACTTCCAACCATACCAATATGGAGAGCACCCTATATATACTGGAGACACAAAACCAATCTGACAATGCCCCTACTGAACACCATACCACTTGATTGAATTTGAACAACAACACATAGATGAGATGCTACAAAATGGAGTTATCAGACCCTCATCAAGCCCCTGGGCTTCACCAGCAATTATCGTGCCAAAGAAAAGGGGATGGAGACTAGTTGTGGACTTCAGAAATCTCAACAAAGTCACCACCAAAGATGCCTACCCACTGCCAAGGATTGATGACCTCCTCAATGCTCTTGGAAAAGCCAAGTACATGACTACCACTGACCAGTTCCAAGGATTCCATATAATCTTCATTGCCAAGGAAGATATCTGCAAGATGGCCTTTATTACCAGATGAGGACAGTATGAATATCTTTGAATGCCATTTGGACTCTACAATACACCAGCCTCATTCCAACAAATGATGAACCATGTCTACTAGGATCTTATCAGGAGAAATGTGCTAGTCTATATAGATGATGTAATCATCTACTCTGAGACATTTAAGTAGCATTTGCAAGACCTCTATAAAGTATTCAATACCATCTGAAGCTCAGAACTCAGACTCAATGCCAAGAAGTGATTCTTTGGAAAACATCAAGTCAAATATCTGAGATATGTAATCTCAGCTCAAGGTACACATGCCAACCCCCACAAGGTGGAGAAAGTCAAGAACTACCCAACCCCCACCTCAGCGAAGGAGATCCTATCCTTTCTCATGTTAGTATCCTACTATTGGTAATTTATCCCAAGATTCTCAGACAAGGCAGCACCTCTCTGAGATATCTCCAAGAAGGACCAACCATTCTACTGGAAGGAAGACCAGCAAAAGTCTTTTGATCTACTCAAGAAGGCCCTCACCAAAGCCCCAGTCCTGGTGTGACCAGATTTTGACAAACCCTTCATCCTGGCAACTGATGCTTCAGCCCTAGGACTTGGATCCATTCTGTCACAGCAAGATGACCACAAGAGAGAGCATGTTATCAAATACACTAGCAAAGCCACAAATGAATTACAGGCAAACTATAGAGCCACCAAGTTGGAATGCCTGGCAGTAGTATGGGCAGTAGACCACTTCTGGAACTACCTCCTGGGAAAGAGATTCACCCTCATCACAGACCATCAAGCACTACAATGGTTGTTTAAGAAACCAGAGCCCTAAGGAATCTTTGTAAGATGGATCATATCCTTACAAGAATACCAGTTCACTATCATCTACAATAAAGGTGTCAAGAATTCCAATATCGATACTCTGTCAAGAATCCCCCAAACTCAACAAGAAGAGAAGGAGCCCCCATGAGAGAAGGCTGCTTCTCACTTGCCCAAATGAACCAAGATCTATGCCTTGCCCTTTTCTGGAGCCTATACCATAGGAGCTTCAAGAAAGGAATCCAGCCTGCCCACAAGCTGTTTATCTAAAGAAACCTCAAGAAATTTCAAGAAGGCAATGGCAAACTTTGGAGAGTGGAAGGAGATCAATATACCTGAGTTCTAAGAGAAGATGAAGTACCAAAAATCCTGACAACAAATCATGACCAGAATACACATCGAGGAATTAGTGCCAATACTAGTAGCCCAAGATGAGGAAACAAATTTCAATACACATTCAACAATGTGATACCAAAGATATCAACAGAAACCCACTGACCAAGCACCATTAATGCCAATTGCAGCACTAGCTGGAGCCTTCCAAAGACTAGGAATAGACATTATCAGACCCCTGCCAGTAATTAGCCAAGAAAGATGCTACATTCTCACCATTGAAGACCACCTGATGAAATGGCCAGAAGCCTTTGCCATTTAGACTGCTGATGCCCAGACAATTATCAGAATCATGTATGATAAAATCTTCAGCTGCCATGGTGTCCCCAAGGAAATCATCACAGACCAAGGCTGTGAGTTTGTCAACAAAGCCATGAAGACCTTTACAAGCAACTTCAAGATCAAGCTACAACCAACAACGGCTTACCACCTCCAGGTGAATGGACTCACAGAATGAATGAACCAGACCATCAAGCAAGATCTCAGCAAGACCAGAGATCAACTAAACTGGGACATCTACCTGCTAGCAATCTTATTCAGCATCTGTACCTCTAATGCTACTGCTACTCAACAGACCCCTTTCTATCTGGTGTATGGCCAAGAAGCTCAAGATCCTGAGGAACCAATCCAGCTGGATTTGACAAAGTGAGTCACAGAAGAAATCACCTGGTTACATGAAGTACACCAGCAAGCATGAGGATTCATTACTCAAGCCCAGGAATGACAAAAGAAGTACTATGACTGCAAAGCTGATTTGGACCCTCTGCTCATTGGACAGCAAGTTTTGGTATACCATACTATCATAGAAGGAAACTGGAGTGCCAAGCTCAAACCGAAATGGGAAGGACCATATCTCATTTACCAAGCTTTCATGAATCACACCTACCAACTCAAGACTATGGATGGAGTTTTACACAAAACTATGATACACTGCAACTGCATCAGACCCTACTACCTGGTGGAGACAAAACACATTGCCCAATCCCTGTTGACTTCCTTGAATTGTCGATGACATATGGCAATAACCAGTGCCTTAAGCATTGGAAGTTTACCTTGGAACTCAAGAACCAGCAGGACATCTAGTGGACTGAAGAACACTGTAATGAAGCTACTAGCTGGTTTCGAATCCCAACCAGATGGTTAGTCCAGTAATAGGCCCTCTGCCCTATATGAGGATTGCCAGTCCCCGCCAATGTACCAACAAACTCTTTCTGGAGAAATTCAAGACCCCACAACCTCTGTGTAACCCTCATTGCCAAGGATGGCTCTAATTTTACAAGAGGCAGATGTGATGTACACAATTGATAATGTGGAGTATAAGTGACTACTAAGATCAGACAACACATGGTATGACAATCAAGTGAAGAACCTAATGCATCAAGTGATTATCCCAAAAGGAGCAAGAATAATCCAAGCCAAAATAAACAAATATGTTACTTAAAGGAGCCCTAGCCCCAGTCTTGGACCAGCACTAAAGAATAAAGAACTTTCCCCACAATACCTCCTACTCACTACTCTAATCAGACTTCCTGCCACTCTACTCCTTTGCCTAGCCTAAAGACCCTGGTCTTTGAAGCTATCAAGAAGGCCATTTGGTGCCCCAACACCTCTGAACATCTGAACTTCTACACTGAGGACCTTGGGCACTTCATCAAATACCAGTACATAATGACTCAATAGCTCAAAGATACCACTGAGCGAATGACCCTCTGGCATAATTATGAAATTGGACACCACCTTCATAATAAAACCCAAGAAGATGACCAGGAAGATCTTGTTACTGAATTAACCACCAGCCACCTGATCAAGAGAGCTCTCTGCATCTACCAGATATTCCACCACATCCCCTGGGCTATAGTACATTTGCAAGGAGTAACCATGGGAAACCCTACCTGTCTAACAGCTGAGGAAGCCAATTGGATAGAAGCTGAAGTAGCCAACCATATTGGTAGCAACCACATCACTGTGGAAAGCCAACAAACTGAACCCACCCTGCAGGGTTTCCACACTCACCCCTCTAAGACAACCACCAAGATCTCCTCATAAGCCTTATAGAGATATTTGAAGGACTACCCATTACCATTGAAGTACCTGCCAGAGCTATCCCCACTACCCACCATCCTATCAGCCTTAATTCACACCATATCATTTGGGAGCCAAATCCAGGAGAAGCTCAAGAAGTCCCTGTCTTTGAAGAGGAGATCCAAGAACTCCAAGACCCCACTCCTGAATCAGCCCCCTCTGACCCTGAAACAGATGAGTCCTCAGAAGAAGAAGAAGAAGAGCAACAGAGAGTTTATCAGTCCTCTGTCCACATCCAAGCTGTTCAAGGACTGGAGAATGTTGTCAAAGATAATTGGCCACTATTCTACCCCCTCACCTCCTGGCTGGCACTCCCCCCTTTTGAGGAATGGAATGATGAAGTCACACAAGATAACTTGTTTGCCACTGACAAGGGGTACTAAACCATTTAAAGCTAACAAATGTCCTTAGACCATTTTTAGTGATGCTCAGTACATGACCATTTTTAGCAATGCTCAGCACATGACTGTTTTTAGTGATGCTCAGCACACAACCATTTTTAGTGATGCTCAGCAAACGACCATTTTTAGCAATGCTCAGCACATGACTGTTTTTAGCGAATCCACCCCTCACACCCATATTCAGACATCGCAGCCTGCAAATACCATACTTAGCCATGTAACTTAGCAGCTATACTATAGTTAGCCACAGATAATAACTGAATATTAATATGAGTGAACTTGTATAAAATACCCCCAAAGAACAAGTGAATAAACCTCAGTCAATTGGCTTTTATCTGAATGACATTGAGAAGTCTAGTGAAAGATAAACCAACTTAAGTTTTTGAGAAACTTTGGGAAAAGACTCCAAGAGACTGCAATTCTGAGAACAAGACAACTAGAGCAACAATTGCTCAAGGTTTGAGTTAAAGAATTTCTCTTAACATGGACCACTATAAGTATTCAAGTTCAAGACCACTGCCAAGTTAAGGAAAGCTGCCATGTTCAAGTTCAAGAACTGCTATTGAGGAATTCGCTGCCATGGACTATCACAAACTTTAAGAAAACCGACTGCCATAAGTTTTGAAACTGCCATTATGATACAGAAGACCACTGCCAGGAAGCTGTCACCAAGATCCCATTAATCACATATTCAGACCAACTGCTCATTCAAACTGCCATTTGGACCCTGCATTTAGACAAGACTCTGCACATTTGCATTCAGGATTCAAGACCTGTACATTCAAGTATAAAGACCCCCTGAGACTCAAGGAATCCAAGGATACTTAGCTTAGAATGGCCAGCACAGGACTGCCATTCACCTGATGCCCTCAAGTTAAAAAGTCAGATGGATGAGTGAGCTGTTGATCTCTGTTTTCTTTATCTGCTACACCATAATGAGAATTACCAACTGATCAACTGAACATCACAGACTCTCTGCATATTCAAGATACAGCTCTATGCACATTAATCAATCTGCATATTCAGCCTACATACCCAAGTAATCACTGCTAGGAAAGTCCATCGACCACTAAACAACTAAGCCACCAAACAAACTGAACAAGCTGATCACATGACCATTCACCTGGAGATCTCTTTTTTATTTTGACATACATATTGTGCACTTCACCAAGTGGCACATTGAGCCATGCTTGAAGTATATAGTTATACAAATCACATACCATACTATCTAGTGGTTTAATATAATCTATAGTGGTATTTTTAAAGGAGTTCAGTCAATTAACTGTTGAGAGATTAATTCTTTTCTAATGTTTGTAGAAGACATCACTTTCTACTAAATCACAGAGAGGTCTTTTCTTTCTTCTGTAATCTTTTATTATTTCCTAATAAGTTAAATTTATAAACTTCTTTATATATGGAACTCCCAAATTGCTTGAATCAATTTGAATCAAATTAAATTGAGAGTCATTCAAATTAAATCAAATTCAAATCAAATTGAAGGTCTAATTTGAACCCTATTTTTGAATTATAATAACTTGATAAAAGTATATTCAAATTTAATGATCTTTAGCTTGTTAGATTTCTCTTATATAGGGGAATCTAAAAGGCTAAAAATTATTAAATTTTAACATCTTTTGTCAAGTTATTATATTTTGAAAAATAGAATTCAAATCAAATTTTTGAATCAAATTAGCTTTTGATTATATTCAATTTAATTCATTGGGAGTACTATCTATATATTTGGTTGAGATAGAGTACTAAATGCCCAATAATGGTACCTTTTGATAAGATCATATTCTTATAGCTATAGTTGGCTGCTTGAGAATATACTAAGTTCATCTTGTTAGAAAATTTATATTCTTTAATGTCTAGATTTCAGATTTCTTTATTTTGTTTGAAGAAGAGGTTTCTTGAGTTGGGTGGTATAAAAATTTCAATTATGGTCTGTTCTCTCAGTTCAAGGATGAGATTCTTAAGAATTTTTACTAGTTAGTGGTAAACTTACTAAAGAAGATATCTTCCTTCTTATCTGAACTTCCAAATCTCTCAATTTGTTTGATACCTTTAATAAGTTTAGATACTTCTTAAAGTTGAAGAGTTCTATATTCAAGGAAGACTCCTTATGTGACTTTGTCTCCTTTGTAAAATCAAATCCATTTATTGCTTTCATTCTTCAAGATAATTTTTAATTTCATCTGTATATTCAGGGTTGATGGTTTCTTCTTCGGTAATGACTTCTTCTAGTACTAGTCCAGATCTTGAGATCAACTAAATATATATTCCTTCTGGTAGTTGTATGGCAATACTAGTTCTGATGAGCATTGTACTTATAATAGTATATATGAGACTACTAAGATTATAGCCAATATCTTTCTGATAAGCTTTTTTAGTTAGAATTACATGAGGGTACAGCAGGGTATACTATACAATAATCTTGAGCCCCCACTCTATTTCACCTTCATCTTCTGTCCAATATAGACCAACTCTGTATATACCCTTAACTACTCTCCACCAAAATTCTTTATAGTATAGCCATCAACTATCCCTTTCACTGACCACTATAAGAAGATCTCCAGAAGACCCCCATGGTGTATATTGAACCATCCATACCTTTTCTTACAGGGGGACCCATTCTCCACTATGCAGCTCAGCAGCTCTCTTCATCCACTAAGTTCATAGGCAGTACAATTGTCTCAGAAAGTCAATCAGCCCCAAGCCACCTCTCTTCACTGGTAGTGCCAAAATCTCATAGCTAATTAGACTCCTCTTCTCTGCCCAGAGCCATTCCTTTACTAATTTTGTTAACATCAATGATATGGTTGCAGGGTGTGATAGTATGATCCAGCTGGGAGATAGCACATCGTGCATCTTGCTGCTCAAAATGATAAGCCACTTTGAATCTGCCCACATCGACTCAAGAGCCTCGCAGAGGTAGTTGACATGTTTGCAGAAACCTCTTCTCACTATCTGGCATTTTGTCATCATGTCTGCAAGAATACTATATGCCCTATAGGTCATCCATCTGCATATCATGCCACAGTGTTGATCTCCAGTGGGATCGATCAAAAACTGGGTCCCAAATAGTCATTTCAGTATTGGGGAATTTACAGTGGACAGCTTGGCTTTCTGTCCCTGGGTCAAAGGTTCATGACAATCTATATGAATTGAATATTGTCATTGAATCCATTGGAACATATGGCTCCTGTGATGTCTGCACAATTGGACTCATTGGAGAGGAATTCATATGTTTTGATAATGGTATAATAGGTGAACTCTATATGTGGAGTTTCCAATTCTACTATTATAACCATTTATATGTTCAAGGAGATTATTAGGAATATGGTGAGCAGTTTTAAAATGGTGATATCATAACCTTACATTTAATGATACCTGTGCCATTTCGATTAACAGATTCAATTATAGGATAGCCTGGACCAATCTCCCTGACAAGATGTACCCTGCCATGATCTTATATTCAGGATGCAAGTATTAGATAAAAGATTGTTGAGGCTGATTGATGAAATTATGACTCTTTTTATAAATCATTCTATATCACAACATATATTGTATTATCCTAAAATTTTTAGAGCTGTATAGATTGTAATTATATATGTTCATTTTTGGCTTATAGCTATAATGTCTATTATATATATTGTGATGAACCATAAAAACATAGCTACCTTATAACTTAGCCAGGTAAACAGCCAGATGATGTCAACACTAGCATAGCATAGTAGCCAGCCCAGCAACCATTGCTGTGGAAAAACTGTATAAATAACTCAGATAGCTAAACAGGGGAATGATCCATCCTCTGAGGGAACATTGTCCCCCAAAGGAACACTGTCTCCTGAGGGAACACCCTCCATAAATAGCACTCTATAATTAGCTAGATAGCAACCAAGGTAATAACCACAATGTATAAAATACCCCAGAGACAAGAGTGAATAAACCTCAGTTCCGAAATTGAAACCGAAAAGCAAAAGACAAGTCTGCCTACAATACTTTGAGGGATACGCCTGCCAAAAGCCACTTGATCCTAAAGATTGGATTGCAACACTTAGGAGAAACACCCACTCTAGAGCCTCTTCTAGGAGATTGTGAGCTTGGTACCTCATTTCCACTCCAGTCCACTTTCCGATATAAAGAAGTTTGTCATTTTCAAGAGAAGTCCGCCGTTTTCAAGTAATCTGCCTCAAAGCCAGTCTTGACGCACCTTCACAGTGATCTGTCATGCAAACGAAGCAGTCCTGATGTAGCTTTGCCAGCCGAAGTCTAAGAGAAGTCTGCTGCCTAAGGAATAAGCCGCCATTTTCGAGTCTGCATTCAAGTCCACGTTTTTGTCCGCCGATCCGCCACATTCCGCTGATCGCCCACATCATTCAAGTCCGCCACTTAAAAGAATAAGCCACCATTTAAGAAGTCAGCCGATCCGCCGCATTCCACCGATCCGCCTCATTCAGTCCGCATTGTTCAACATATATCCGCCGATCTGCTGTGCTTCGCAGAATCCACCTCGTTCAGTCTGCATCGACCGCTTAGCTGCATCATCTGCATAATTGCATCATACGCTCAATCCGCATTGTTCGAAGAATCCACATGCATAAGGAAACCCGATCGCCATCATGCCAGCAACCCGTACCCAGAACCCGCACCCTTTAAGGAATAACTGATTGCCAGATTCCCAGAGAGCCCGCTTTTAAGGAAATCCACCTGATTACCCAAGATCGTCGGGTCACACAAATTAGTCCACTGCTCTAGAAGGAAATCCACCCACACGCGCAACCCAAGAATGCTGCCAAATTAGGAAATCACATGCAGAAAGTCTCCAACTGTTGAATATTATACCACTAAACTCCAACACAGAAGGAACCTATACATATTATCTGAACATTTTGTTGCTTTTTGACAAAGTAACTGGGGGCTCAAACCCATCTACACAGCCGCCCAACCTTATAATTTGCCTCTATTGAGCCAGGCACATTACAATATTCATCTTTAGTAGTATTGCTGTTGATAAACTAGTGAGTGTATGTTAACGAATAAACCTTTCTCTTCACTGCCAGATGTAGAAACCTTAAGTTCAAGCTCTGGTGTATGAATCGAGAATCAGGGGTGTAGAACTCCGATGGTATATTACAAGCAGGTTAAAGCGGTCTGCCGAGGCTGAATGCTAGCATCTCTAATGAACGTTTGAATGGACGAGTCTTGTTTTAGATACAGAGGGAGTTATTGATTAGGAATTCTGGAATTTCAGCTTAAATTTGCAAATTCTCTATCACTTCGTTCCTCACACCCGTTTGAAGATCAACTTTGACAAAGAAAAGTAAAAAAAACATTAATGTGGCTTATCTTCAGCCTCGTAGATTCGTTGCTGAAGTATTTTCGTTGTGTGATTGACAGCGAAAGCATTCAACATCATAAGCACCAAAGACACCACGCAATCGCAATCCGAATTGATATCATCGTTCATCCATAGTATCGCAGTGTATAATGCTAACGTCGTCAAGATCATTACACAGTACAGATATCGAGCGCATTAGAAGTGATAACTAAGTCAGTTTTTTTTTTTTTTTTTTTTTTTTTTTTTT
>RQIL01039680.1:0-17309 GCA_003951145.1 Jimgerdemannia lactiflua | reverse complement strand
AAAAAAAAAAAAAAAAAAAAAAGTATGGCAAAAATGACCATGTCTTTGTCGCCTGACAACACATTATCTTTGCATCCAAACAACGCAGAGCATACCTGTTTTGAACTTGTTATACATGTTTCAATGGGGCCTCATAGAGTCCGCAAGCCTGTCAATTTTCTCTTCAATCCCATGGTTTGCACCGGATGGAATAACGTGACCAGGACCTTGCTCGACGACAATTCTACAAACGTCTCGGAGTTCCAGACAATCATGAGATAACGCCCTTCTCAAACCGTCATCTCATCCTGAAACTGGGGCCATACCTTCTACGTCGGAATTGATAAGCATGTCGTGCGAAGACAGCCGAGACCTCTCGGTTGAGCAGGCGGTGTAATTAAGTCGGCGGTTCAAGAGCGAAAAGGATATCTTCAGTTCGAGGCGTGTGATCAAGAGTACACGTACTGACTAAGTCTTCAAAGCAGAAAAGCACCCTGATTTCAGAACCGTATGAACTGGCTATAGTTATAGCTAACCTCGGAACTTGGTACTAGCAAAGGTGTCAGCGCTTACAACGGCTTTGGCACATACGGGCTCTCATATGGTTTAGGCCTTGTGCTTCCAACTATCTCGGCTACAGCTATGCTGGCGCCAGTTGCTTCAAGTCCTTGGCTGCGAGTACTTCAATGCCTGCCTCAAGAAGCGTGAACTTTTTAAGCAGAAGCGGTCAGGATATCCCTATGGTTATGACACCTGCAACAACCTCTGTTAAGTCGTGAGCGCCGACAAGTGCTATAACGAGAACCGCAAGTATGACGTCTGCGACATGTGCGAGGACTGTATACTGCATACTGTTCTAACTACTGCGATGGTAATGCTGTCAAATTTTTCAGTAATATCAACTGAGGAATCAGAACAGAGAATAAGTTGGGGCTTTTGTACATATTGTGATAGTAGAGCCAAATTTGGAAGAAGGAATAAAGGATGGACATTTAATTGCTACTAGTCCCAAATTAGTATAACCTTATAGTTAGCAGTCTCTGATTTCAACAATTTCTAAATATTTCAAAACTTTCAAAATTGAAGACCTAATATAGTATAGTATTTCAATATTTTGATACTTTTAAAATGATTTATAACTTAGCCATATAGCTTAGTTATCTACTTCATAGCTAGCAAACTTGTATAAATATCCTAGTATTTTAGAGTAAATAAACCTCAGATTGAAAGTATTAGGAAAAAATAAGTATACTGATAAAGAGATCTTCATGACTATATCTTTGATACATTTGGTCTTAAGAAACTACTAACTCTGAGTGTCAAGAAGACAAGAATTCAAGATAAAGAAATCTGACATACTTATTATGCTTAGTATCTGCTATGTTACAACTTGGTACCTATTGACTGATGATTTAAGATGAATCTCTCACTTTTAAGCTGAACAATGAATAACTGCTCTAAGAACCCATATAATATAGTCAGACAGAATAGATATGAGACCACTCATATTCCATATATATTTCCAATAAATCAATCATCATCTTCATTGATGATTTTGAGCAGTATACTACTGTAAGGATCTTAACTATAGTACAATAAGTAGCCCTACTCCCTATAAGTCTTTGAGGTCCAGCAAGAACTACATTTACTATAGTCAATTAGGCAGAGACTGACAATATAGCAAGACTAGTAACTATGAAGACCTGGCTCTAAAATACCTACTATACTAATGAAATCAAACAAGTACTCAAGGATTAATTGAATACCATCTGCCAAGAAATGTCTGAAGATCCAAACACATTCTAAACAATCAGATATTCCTTACTGACTACCCTGATATAGTTTAAGACCAATTGACTGAAAATATCTTTATGAAAGGTATTCACCAAGAAATTGCCTTAGCTATTTAATCTACTCTAGTAATACTGGACCTAGTACTGAAGATCACTTATGCTCAAAGATACTAGACTGCCAGACACCTATAAGACCATATAAAGGAAAAGATAACCAGAGTAAAATCAAACCAAGAATCATCTATATAGTCTCAACTACCATAGTCAATAGGAACACCCAACAATAATAATAACTGCAATCTCAAGAACAGAAGAAAGCCAACCCAATAGAGGAACTGATCAACTGGTTTGTAGAAATAACTGCACATCTTAGTAATGTGATTAAAGATTTTAAGAAGAAGTTAGTATAGAAGTTTGCCACCACAAATAAAAGACAATCAGTAACATACTATAGATATGGAGAAGAAGACCATTATGCCTTAGATTGTATGACAGAATCCAAGTATAAGGCCCACTCAAGCAATGTGATCAGGAACTAAGAAGAAGCAAACACTATTATCTTTGAGATAATTGAAGAATCAGAGAAGTGGGAGGAATGGGAGGCTTATTCTTTCACCTTAAGCAAGAAGGATGCTTAAGCTACCTCTTACAAGAAGCCTACTAAAGAAGATCTAAGTACAAGTAAAATAATTAGAAACATCATCAAAAAAAAGACTTAGCAGAGCAAAGCTGACTAAGACATAGAGCTAGAACAAGATACTGAGTTTAAATAAGTAGTAGAGGATATTATCTAAAATACTACTCTATCAAGCAAAGAAAAGAAGGAGCAGAAATTACACAAGAGCAAGACCTTCAAGTATGATATCTTCAAGAATCTCAAGAATCAAAAGATCAATGTAACCTTTCATTAACTGACTGAAATTCCAACATTCAGACAATAAATAAGAATAGGAATTTCTGATATCAGAAAGGACCAAGGTTGGAGAATAGTTGAAGCTAATAATATATAAGAAGACTCAAGTGAAGAAAGTGAAGAAAATTGGAAAACATTAGCTTATACCACCTGTTAGATAAAGGAATGAGTCTTTGAGGCCATCATTAATATTGAGCTGGAAGATATCTTATAGTAGACTGCTTGGGCTGAGAAATAAAAGCTACAAAACTTGTGTTTGTTATAGCAGATAGAACATAAGTAATATTCTTGAGAAATATTTAAGATATACCAATCAAGTTTAGAGAAGTTACTATTCCAGTAGATGTTATTATCACCAATGCAACTAACTATGAGTTTCTCATTAGTAATCAATAGCTTTATTAGATCAAGGCAATAATTGACCTCAGTATACAAAAGATGTAGATCATCTATTGAAGAAAGAAGATCAGAATTCCCATCAATGTCTATAAAGGAGTCTGCTCCAAGATAGAGAAAGAACAAGAAGAAGAAGCCTATGTTGTTATTATAAGGAAAGAAAAAGGCAAGAACTCCTTTCACTCAAACCATTCAGAAAGAGCTAAGCTACAAATATATCTTTTTGTGAAAGTAACATATTTAAGAGTTTTCACTTTATATACAATAGTATATCAGATATAGTAAGAGTTAGAGATTCCATCTATACAAGTTTTTTCTAGTATAATAAGTTGCTGGAATATAATAAGTCAAGAATTGTTAGGCTCAGAAAGATTAAAAAAGAGGTGATATAGTCTTGGATTTCTGAGGGACTATGCAGCTACTGTAGTAAAGAGAGGTTCTGGAGAAGATGAAGAAAGAGCTGAAACTAAGGTGAATATAGATAGATGAATGACTATTGGTAGGAGAAGAAAGAGCTTGGCTGGGACCTTGAGGATAGCTAGAAGGGAGTATAGTATTAATAGAGAGAATAGTTAGGTGATAAATCAGATAACTGGCAGAGGCCAGGAATAGAGAGGGGTGACTGGCATTTTGGTGACTAAGCTAGTGGCTGGAGGCAGTACTATAGTTGAGAAGAGTACAACTGGCAGCATTACTGAGAATCTTACTGAAGGAAGAGAAAAAACTACTCTAGTGATTAGAAATAGAGAACTAGTAGTGAGGCCCTTCTTCTATAAATTGATCTCAATATAAGCAATTTTAGTAAACTTCCTTGGGCTCAGAATATTAGCCCAGAAAGTACTGAAGATAGTTAGTAAAGGAGTGGAGGGTGCAGAGTCCTTGAAGTTTATCTCTTTAGCTGAGGCAGTGGAAATCAGATTTGTAGAAAAGAAAAAAATGATATTAGTACTAAAAAAGGGACTTATAGTTAAGGGCATCAAGATTGGCATGGCAAGATATCTGAGATAGAACCCTTGTACAGTCTATCTAGTGACCAAAGGTGTCCCTACTCTGAGAAGACAAGAAACAAAGAAGCTGATCACTGCAAAGATAGTAATTTATAACAAAATGGTAGACTTTAGGTTTATATTCTAGAAAAGTATCAAGCTGTGGAATAATATGTGTAAAGTAATAGTGTGAGTGGAATGACAGGAGGCCATAGACCAGAAGAAGAACTGGTCTGAAGTAATTCATATCATAGAGCAGGAGTACAAAGTGTGGAGGAGAAAGGGAGCTAAGAATGAGGAGAACAAACTAAAAATGACTCTCAAAGATCATATAGCTGCTAAGAAAGCCAGAAAAAGAAAATGGAAGAAATATCTTAAGAACTGGATGTGGATTCAGGTGGGTACTCAGAGGAAGAAGATAAAGTCAGCAAGCTGGAAGAGACTGCAGACAGCTATTAGATATACAGCAGATGAAGAAGTTGAAAGGGTAATAGTAGTAGCTAGCAGAATAGAGGAAGTAGAGGTGGCTGAGAGAGCTCTGACTCTTCAAGATAGAGTGATAGGCTCACAGCATACACTCAAGTCTATCATTGAAGAAAAAAGGGTCTCTACTTACAATGAGGTGAAGAAGACAGAATCAGAGGAAGAGATAGTACTTGAAACTCAACTAGAGGACACTCAGATGGTAAGTACAGCTTTAGTGCACTGGAGTATATTGGGGGAGACATTAAAAGTCAATGAATATATTGAAGATAGTGAAGATGAGTTGTTGGATATACAGTCCAAAACTTCTGACAGAGAACTGCTGCAGAACCTGAGTAGAATACCCAGATCCCAGACACCAATGACCAAGACTATTAAGGAAGAGAATTGATTTCACATGATCTTGGAAGAACTGACAGAAGAAGATATCAAGGAGATCAATATATTTAGAAGCTCCCCAACTGAGTGGGGACTGTTCATAAATATTCAACTACAATAGCTAAGGCTTATCCTAGCCTTAGTAGTGATAATACTCAAGAAGGAAGAATATGAGATTGATAAGACAAGAATGAATGAGATTGGCCAGGCAGTAAGAGAGAGAATAGCAGCCCTCTATGAGAGCCCTGAAGGACAATTTATATATATAGTATATAATTTGTAAAAAGTAGAGAGACTTAGTGGTAAGTGAGAGCCAAAAAGACAGCAGAAAAGAAAGATGATCAATTCTGAGCATTTTATCACTCTAATGATGAATGCACTATATATTATCACTCAATGTCAATGGATTATACAATGAGGTTAAACAGTAAAAGATCTTTCAATGACTTAAAAACAAATGATATGATATTGTACTTCTTTAAGATATTTGAGCATATGGGGATAAAGACTTTGAGTAATGGAGAAAAGAATAGTTTGGCAGCTCTAGATAAAATCAATAAGTGGGGATTCTGATTGAAATTGGATGTAAAGAGCTGGTGAATGTTGAATAATGGGGGAAAAGAATGGTGTGGAGAAAACTAAAGGAGGGCAAAAAAGATAGATATATAATAGAATCTGGATACTTTCAGGCAGTGGTAAAGGAATATTAACAGTAGTTGGAAGAATGGCTTCAATGAGAGAAACTTGAGGATATTGGGTTAGATATTTTTGGGAGAGATTTTAACATAATATATGACAGGAAATTGAATAGGTCAGATGGTAGCACTGGTGCTACAGTTTTTACTAGATTGACAAAATAGCTGCAGATAGAAAGAAAATTAGGACTGGTAGATAGTATCTACCTACAGCAAGAAGAGGAGGTGGGACCATTTACCAGATAGTATGTAATAGATAGTGGACTAGTTGGTATCCACATTGATTAGCTACTTATTAGTGAATATTAAAGTAATGTCTTTGATATAGTGGGAGTATAGTAGTGCCCCTGGTCAGATTACTAGAGAGTTGAGGCAAGAGGGATCTTCAGGACTACTAAAGAAGGCAGTAGTTATTGGTGACCTAATATTGGATTACTTAAGGACAAGATCTTTAGAGAAAAATTTATAAGGATAGCAAAGATGGAAATTGATTAATGAAAGATTGAAGGGCAGACAATTAAGAACTCGTGAAGTAAGTTTAAATACTTAGCTAGAGTCTACTGGTGAGATATAGAGAAGGTCACTAGGAAGGCAAGAAAGAATAAGGAGAAAAGAGTATATCAAGATATACACTGGAGGATAAAAAAGTTGGAATGTACACATTTGTCTCAGAGAGAAAGAGAGCTACTGATAAGAGATATTCTGGAGCTATAAAATGACCTCAAAGTTGGTGAGAAGAGGAAAATTGATGGGTTATTGGTCAGAATGAGGGTGCAGAGACTAGAGAAAGGTGAAAGGCTAGCCAAATACTTATTGGAGATACTGAAAGCCAGAGAGGTGCACTAGAGCTAGTCATTAGTACTTTGTAAGGATGGGTAGGAGATAACTAACTAGAGTAGTATAATAAAGGAGATTTCAACTAAATGGGCCAATCTGTAGTCTGATAAGATGGGTATTAATTGTCTAGCAGGAGAGGATGAGGAAAGAGAGATAATGCTAGATAACTGGAATGTCCATAGAGACCAGAACATTGATAAGATAGTCTTATACCCTGCAACTCTAGAGAAGATATAGAAAATGCTAAGTAATATTCAAAATGAATCCTCTCTAGGTATGGATGGTTTATCTTAGAAATTCTGAAAGGAGTTTTAAGTCAAATTTGAGAGATAGTTAGTGGAGATGGTAAATGTAGTTCTGGAGCATAAGTGCTGAATGGATGACAGCCCACTGGACTTAGTATCACTAATCTATAAGAACAAAGGGGACAAGAGGATATGGAGAAATTGGTAGCCTATAATATTACTAAATATTAATTACAAGTTAGTGTTAAAAATTCTAACAAGACATCTGTAGAAAAATATTTAGTGGGGACCAGCAGGGATTTATGAATAGATACCAAATCTGAGACAGTACAGCTTGGGTCTAAAAAGTTCTTAAAGGCTATTGAAGTCAAAATATAGTTAGAAGACTAGTCTTCCTAGATAAGAAGAAGGTATTTAATAGAGTATACTAGAACTATTTAGAGTCTATCTTAAGAAAGGTGGGATTCAATATAGAAGAGTCAAGGAGACTAATAGGACTGCTGAGAGGTGACAAGACAGCTGTCCTGATGAATGGATAGTATGGTAAGGAGTTTCAACTGAGTAGGGATATACTACAAGAAGATCCTCTATCTTCATTACTATATATCCTCTCTCTGGAGTAACTGTTGAATGGATTGAGGAGAAGAATGTTTGAACTTCAATTGGGTAGAGTAAACTGAAAGTTGGGGATCTTTGCAGATAATATGGTGGTTGGAATAAGTAGACTAGAGAATATTAATATTGTTTAAGAAGAGATCCAATAGTATGAAACAGTGTCTAGTATTAAGCTGAACTGGGACAAGTATAAGATAATGAACATTAGTACTAGGTTGAGAGATATTAGAAGATTTGGCACTACAATTATGAAAGAGGAGGTAGTAAGATACTTAGGAATCTGGTTCTCAGTATATGATATAGTGCTAAAAGACACCTAGTGGAAAACTAAGATGGAAGATTGGGAAAGGATAGGCTTGAAGAAACTTATTGCTAATGGGGTAAGTGTTGGTCTTAAATATTTACTGGCTCTCTAAACTATAGAACCTTGACTATTATCTTGACTTCCCAGGATGAGTGATGAGAAAACTGATGAAGGTGATGGCTGGGTGGTTATGGAAAGGAAAAAGGCTGCAAGTGAGTTGGAATGTCCTAATACTGAAGATCTCAGATAGTAGACTAGGACTTATCAATCTCAAATAGTAACTCAAAGTACTTAGAAGATAGTATAGGAGAAGAATAATAGAGCTTAGTGATGATGAGTAGGGCAGACTAATAAAAGACAATTGGTAGATAAATTTCTGCCCCAGGAGTCATGATAGTCAGGACTTCTGAAGGATACTTAGAATAAGAAATGTGAGACAACTGTAGTTCAGAGGATTATGGTAGAGGCATGAATTGGTATAGGGATGAGAGGACTAAGAGAGACCAGATAGAAAGAGAGAGAGTTGGTTAAGTGGAACATAAAGAATATTCATCTAGAGAGATAAGAAATGGTGAAATACTTACTAAATAAAGCAGTAGAGAGATTGAGAGACAGTCCACTAAAGAAATGGCCTGTGGGTTGGCAGAAGGCAGGATTTGGCAAGAAATAGACTTGGAAAGACATTTGAAACTAGGCAGACAAAATGTAATTCCTTATACTATCTAAGTTCTGGGTAGTATGGTGAAGGTTCCTAAGTAAGAATGTAATACTAGTATACTGAACAGATGGATTTATTTAGAAGGTCAGCAAGAGTGTGAATGGTACAAGAAACTGGAAGTGGTATATACTTAGACCCCTAAATATATACTGGTGAATTGTCATAGAGTGGAGGACTACTGGGGCTAGCTTAAAGTAATGTGGAGAGGAGATTATTAATAAGAAAGAGAATCTATATTGTGATGTCTACAATTGACCATGTCAGAATTCGGAGTACTCTGTGACTGCTAGGATCAGATGATATTATGGCATGATAACCTATGACCAGCCTAAACCATCAAGTGATTGCACCAAAAGGAGACAGGATAATCCAAGCTGAAATGAAGACCACGTTATTTAAAGAACCCAGCCTCAGCCTCAAGAACTGGCACCAAAAGAACAAGTACACTATACACAATGCCTCCCACCTGCCATTCCAACCAGACTTCTCGCCATTCTACCCCTTTGCCAAATTTCAAGACCATTGTCCTCAATGCCATCAAGCAGGCTATCTGGTACCCAGATACCTTGGACCACCTGAACTTCTATACCAAAGACCTTGGACACTTTATCAACTACCGGTACATCATGGCCCAGCAGCTCAAGGATACTACTGAACAGATGACTCTCTGGCATGACTACGAAATTGGCCACTGCCTCCACAACGAAACCCAAGAAGATGACTAAGAAGGCCTTGCTGCTGAACTGTTAACCACCAGCCGGCTTATCAAAAGAGCCCTCTGAGTCCACCAAATCTTCCACCATATCCCCTGGACCATCGTATACTTACAAGGAGTAACCATCAGGAATATTATCTATCTTACCACTGAAGAAACCAATTGGGTAGAATCTGAAGTAGCTGATTACCATGGGAAGCCAAGACACCAAACCCACCCTGCCAGGTTTCCATACTACCCCCCTCCAAGACAACCACCAAGATCACCTCATGAGCCTTATGGAGGTATTCGAAGGACCACCCATTATCATGGAAGTACCTGCTGGAGCTACACCCGCTACCCACCACCCTGTCAACCTCAATTCACACCACATCATTTGGGAGCCAAACCAAGAAGATGCTCAAGAAGTCCCTGTCCTTGAAGAAGAACCCCAGGAACTCCAGAACCCTGCTCCTGAAGCAGCCCCCTCTGACACCGAGACTGATGATACCTCTGAAGAAGAAGAAGAAGAAGAGCAGCAGAGAGTTTACCAGTCCTCTGTCCGCATCCAAGCTGTTCAAGGATTGGAGAATGTTGTTGAAGATGATTGGCCACTATTCTATCCCCTCACCTCTTGGCCAGCACTTTCCCCTTTTGAAGAGTAGAATGACGAAGTCACAATCCAGCAAGATGATTTGTTTGCCACTGATGAAGGGTACTATACCCTTTAAAGTACAGATCAGTACCTCCTCATTGCTTACAAATATTATAGTTTAACTGCATACAGATAGCTACCCCAACCCTCATGTCAGCAAGTCATTCATCTACATTCAGCGATATCTCTTCCACATCCAAATCTGGTGTAAACAAATGTCACAACTGTTTTCAGTAATGTTAACCCAAACAACCATTTTCAGTGATACCTCCAATGCTACTAAATTTGGCATAAACATTTGACACAGCAGCAAACTTAGCCACATAATATAGTAACTGCACATTATAGTTAATCCAGATAGCAATAGCAACCAGATAGCAACCCTATATTCAGCATGAGTGAATATGTATAAAATAGCTCTGAAGAATGAGTGAATAAACCTCAGTCAATTGGTTTTGCAGAAAAGTAGTTCGCAACCAACTTAAGTTTTTAAGAAACTTTGGGAAAAGACTCCAAGAGACTGGAATTCTGAGAACAAGACAACTAGAGCAATGATCGCTCAAGGTTTGAGTTAAAGAATTTCTCTTGCAAGACCGCCACAAGGAAACCGCTGCCAAGTTAAGGAAATTGACCGCTACGAATATTCAAGTCCAAGACCATCACCGAGATCCTGTCACGCATTTGACCCAGCTGTGCATTTGGACCAACCGCCATTTGGAGCCCGCATTCAAGATTCAAGACCCATATATTCAAGTATAAAGACCCAAGAAACCCAGGGATACTTAGCTCAAGAAAGCCAGGACCACTGCTATTCCAGAGACCTGTCAGTCACCATTCACCTGACATCATCAAAGTTAATAAGTCAAGACGGACAAGTGAGCCATCGACCTCCGTTTTCTTTACCCATACTGTGCCATGCCAAGAACTATCAACTGATCGACTGACTATCATGCATGCTCCATAATTGTCCTGCATATTTCACCTATGTACCCAAGTAATCGTCGCCTTGGTCAGCAAGTAATTACTGCTAAGAAAAGTCCATCTATTATCCACTAAACAACTGAGCCATTGACCTGAATTCCCACCATCATCATCAAAGCCTGTCATCATCTGTTATCGACCACCAACCCTTTTACCGACAATTCAAACAAGCCAATCACATGACTATCTACTTGGAAATCCTCTTTTATTCACCATATATCTTGCGCACTTCATCAAGTGGCACATTGAGCCGTGCTTGAAGCTTATAGTTATATAAAAATTCATGCCACAATATTTATAACCCTTTGACAGCAGTTGGTGGGAGAAATTGGAGATATCTGAAGAGGACTGGGTAGAATAATCAGTGTCTAAGTACTGATGGTGATATACTAGAGATGAATATTTGATAGAGATCAGTAGATAGGAACAGATGATCTAGTAGAAAGATAAAAGAAACTTATAAGAGAGACTATACAGGGTTGGTGGTTTTAGAGAAGGCAGAATAGTGAGGCAATGCTCAGAAGAGTGATAAATATAATTCTAGTAAGTTAAGGAAGATTAGTACTGAATGATACCAGAGTGAGATAGAAGAAAGATATTGAATAGCTAATACTAGAATAGAGAAGAAAGTAAGAACTCAGAGTAGAGATGTAGTGATCAAAACCAATATATATATCTAGTACTTAGAGTGAATAAACCTTAGGTCAAAAAGGAAAAAAAAAAGGCAAACAACTGA
This sequence comes from Jimgerdemannia lactiflua, assembly GCA_003951145.1. Classification (NCBI taxonomy): domain Eukaryota; kingdom Fungi; phylum Mucoromycota; class Endogonomycetes; order Endogonales; family Endogonaceae; genus Jimgerdemannia; species Jimgerdemannia lactiflua. The sequence goes on along the minus strand of RQIL01039680.1, from coordinate 5,901 downwards.
TAAAAGAAAAATGGTACATGAAAATTACAAATAGATATACACTATAAGAAGTATACCTCTATAGTAAAAGAATATACTGTGTTCAGCACCTGGATCATTGCTACTTCTGTATCATTAAGATAAAGGAGATTATCAACAAGATAAAGAAGAATAAAAAGGAATTGAAAGATAAACCACTAGAGCTACCAGATGATAGTGATGATGAGGATGAAGATATCATAGTCAAAATATGAAGAATCCACCCTGATGCAATTATATCATAGTATAAATCAAATAATGTAGTTGGAATAGACCTATCTACTATTATATAAACAATACTTGAACTACAGACCACAACCATTCTTAAAATAGGAATTGAAGTAACTATCTTACTAAACTATATCAAAATCCTCAACATAAGGAGTAGCCTAGTAAAAAGCAAAATATTCATAGAAGGAGAAGTCATTGATTTAGATTATATAGGAGAAATCCTTCTTCTTGTTAGAAATCATAATTCAACAATTCTATTCAAAGTAAGGAAAAAAAATCAACTAGCACAAATGTTCAACCTGCCTATCCTTAATCCAAGGATCAAGGAAGTAACAAATAGTAGATAAACTAAGTAAGAAAAAGCTGGATTTGGCTCTATAGGAAGAGGAGTCCTTGTGGTAATCAAGATTACTGAATTAGAGTACAAAAAGAAGAAAGATCAAGACAAATATACCTATATAATTGGAAGGAGCTTCTCTTTCAGAAAAGAATTGAAAAATCTTTTGCATATATTTAAAGATGTACTTACTATAAACTTCAAGAACATCAAGACTAAAAAGTCCTTATACTATCACAATGTCAATACTGGAAGCACAAAGCCAATTTATCAGAAGGCCTACCCCATCCCAACAGCTTACAGAGAATAGTTCAAGGCAGAAATCAAAAAAATGGAGGAATCTGATATCATTAAGAAAGCTAGCAGTTCTTGGTCATCACTCATTATCCTAGTATTAAAGAAAGAAAGCCAATAAAGAGAAATTACACTCAAAATCTGTATGGACTACTGAAGATTCAATAAAGTCACAGAGAAAGACAGACAACTACTGTCCAATATTAGTGATATTATCATTATATTGAAAAATGAAGCATAATTCTAACTACTCTTGATCTGTTCTCTGGATTCTACCAAATCAGTCTTATACCTAAAGCCAGCAAAAGATCAGTCTTCATCACTTCTAATGGAACCTATATCTATCTCTACATACTCTTTGAAATATGCAATATACCTGCAAGCTTTTAATAAATGATAAATACTATCTTCAGAGATGTTATGGGAAGATAGATAATAGTGTATATGTAGATGATATAATCATCTTTAGTCAGACAGCCAAGGAATACTTGGAATATATTGAGGAAATTCTCAAATGACTTTTGCAAATATGGCCTCTATATCAAGCTCAAGAAATGTAAATTTAGAGAAGAAGAAATCACTTACTTTGAATATATTATCAACTATAATGAAATACATATAGACTCTATAAAGATTAAAGCAGTGGCAATATACCCAGTACCCACTAGTATTACTGAAGTCCAAGCCTTCATAAGACTTGTATCCTACTACAGGAGATTCATTTACAGATTCTCTCATATTGTCAGCTCTATCTATGATCTGTTCAGAAAAGAGATCAAGTTCTAGTAGACATAATAATACCAACTAGTTTTTGATGAACTCAAACCCAGATTAACCCAGACTCCAATTTTGAGAAGATCTGACTGAATCCAGGAGTTTATCCTATAGACATATGTCAGTATAATGGGACTTGGAGCCATCTTTGTATAAAAGAAAAATAGTGCTGAGTATATGGTAGCCTACCTCAGCTAAGGTACTTATAAAGCTGAGCAGTTCTATGAGTCATATAAGCTAAAATGTCTTGCAGTCATCTGGGCTGTAGAAAAGTTCTACTACTATCTAGCTGGAAGATACTTTACTATTCAGACAGACTACTCAGCACTTATCTGATTGCTTACTACCAGTGAGTCAAAAGAAATCTATGTCTAATAAATTATGAAACTGCAAGTATACAATACTACAATTACTTATTATCTCAGAAGAACCAATACCAATACCAATGCTCTCTCACAGATACTCCAAAGGACCTAATCCCTGCAAAGTTGCTATGAATAAGAAGCTGTACTATGGAATTATCAGCTATTTGAAGCAGCAAAAGATATCCTTATATCTAGAAGAATAAATAAAAAAACAATTATTTATCAGATATGAAAACAATTTGAAACTGATAGAGAAATACTCAAAAAGAATAGTAATTAGTCATCTCTGAACATCAGAAGAATCAAGTAATGAAGAAAGTATATAAGTAAGATTATATAAGAGAAACAAATACATATGACAAAGCAAAAATAACCATATAGTGGCCAGAAATGAAAGAAGATATTAGGTAATTTGTTAGAACTTATAACAAATACCAAAAATAGAAGCAAGACTAATAAGATCAAGCTCCTGGATTAGCAGACATTGAACTAATATTATTTGTCCATATTGCAATAGATGTAATTTGCCCTCTATCTCTGACATTGATAGGTAACCAATATATCATTATAGTTGTAAACCTATTTACAAAATGAGTAGAGGCCAGACCTCTCAAGAAAGCTAATATATAGTTAATTGCTGATTTCTTGCATAGAGAAATCATCTGCAAATTCAAGACTCCAAAGCAAGTTACCACTAATAGAGAAATAGAATTCATCAACCAGTTCTATAAAATTCTCTACAAAAAGTACATGTCAAATATATCAAGACTATGGCTTATCACCTATAAGAAAACAAATAAGTAGAAAGAACCAACAAGACCCTCAAGAATATTATTACTAAGATCTATAATAAATATTGAAATTGTGACCACTATCTACCAATAGTATTATCCATTCTACAGAATATATGATCACAAAGTACTCATTTTATACTACAGAAAATACTGTTTAGTAAAGAAAGTTCTATAGAAGTTTATTAGCAAACAATAATGCAATCTAGAAGTATGTGGATATGGAGATACAGAGATTGCATCAAATTAGAAAAAAGGCAGAGAATTATATAACTAAGGTATAGATATTATAATAGAATAATGTAGAAAAGACTCACAAGCTCCTGGAGATTATTAAGATAAGAGATAAAGTTCTAATATATCAGAATATGATAGAAGCTTCTTGGTTACAAAAACTGAAGCCCAAGTGGAAAGAACCTTATCTGGTACAGAATATAAAAAGGATCACCTTTTAGCTACAAAAGCTCTCAGGTACAATAATCTCTACCATCATCTATTGAAACTGACTCAAGAAGTACTATAGCTAATAACTGAAGTATTGCAATAGTACTTAATATTACTAGTACTGCCCAAAGAGCTATTGAAAGACAATGGCATACCACTGAGCCTTTGACTATAGAGGAATCTTATGAGAGTATTCAAAGTATTGTGCAGACCCATTTTTCTCAAATTTCACACTTCAAGACCTATTACTATTGATCAGAGTTCCAAGAGTACTTCAAGCTTGGACAAATACTCAATCAGAACCTAATAATGATCAAAGATAATTAGATTGCAGAATACCAGCTCTTCTATTTACAGATCACTATTACCAAAAGGATTTATAAGCTATTCTGAGATAATGAACCAGTACTAGCCCACCTGCAAGGAATAATCCCACAGACTTTGAGCTAGTAAGGTGACACTATTGGAAAATAGTGATACAACAAATTGCATAGTATAAGACCATATAGACTATTGAAGCCTGGGAGTTTGAATAGATGTTTTAGTGATAAAACTATCTATTTAAGAAGAAGTTATGATGATAGAACCAAATTTAGAAGAAAGAATAAGAGATAGACATTTGATCACTACCAGTTCCAAATTAGCATAAGGACAAGAGATAGTGCTGAATGATGGTAATTCTATAAGATTATACTTATAGTTGGGTAACTTGAGAAAGATAGAGAGAGAATGTATGTCATGAGAGTTATACTATTGGTTACTAATTTTTACTTCGATGGAATTTACCACATGACTTCATCTAGAGTCAGTAGAAAGTTACTATAGAACTATAGCCTTATAGTTAGTAGTCCCCAATTTCAACAATTTCTAAATATTTCAAAACTTTCAAAATTGAAGACCCAATATAGTATAGTATTTCAACAATGTCAAAATATTTTGAACTTTCAAAATGACTTATAACTTAGCTATATAGCTTAGCTACTCACTTTATAACTAACAAACTTATACAAATACTCTAGTATTTTAAAGTGAATAAACCTCAGATTTAAAGTGTTAGAAAAGAATAAATATACTGATAAAGAGACCTTTGAGACTATATCTTTGACACATTTGGCCTTAAGGAACTACTGATTCTGAGAGTCAAGAAGACAAGAATTTAAGATAAAGAAATCTGACATACTTACCAAGCTTAGCATCTGCTATATTACATTAAATATATAAGATAGATATAACAACTGAAGTGTGTTTTCTGAGTTAAGATTACTCATGAATAGAAGTTTATGAATTTTCTCTGACTAGAGTTATTGCATATACTCTTCAGACAATTATGGTAAGTTGGCAGAGTGAAACTGGTTTTTCAACTATAGAGATTACCCAATGACACAGTTCATGGACTGACACATTTACTTTTAAAGACCAAAAACTTAAACTCTCTCTTTCAATATGATGCCCAACAATTACTCCCAAGGGATTCTCACCATAATAAATATGACCTTGACTGCCCCAACCTGAAGCATGTTTGTTGCTATGATAAGTGCAAGTGTTGACTGACTCAACCTCTGCCCATTGACCCATGAAGTTATTTGCTTTTGCTTTAGTCAAGCACTCTTAGAATGAGTCCAACAAGGTGAGACTAGTGCTCTCAATGAATTGAATCAAATTGAATTTGACCCAAACTCGATTCAATTTGATCAAATCAAAGGTCCAATTCAATTTGATTCGAATCAAATCAAAGGCTAATTCAATTCGAGTTCCAATTTGAATCCTATTTTTCAAAATGTAATAACTTGATGAATACATGTCCAAATTCAATGATCTTTAGCTTGTTAGATTCCTCTTATATAGGGGAATCTAAAAAGCTTAAATTCATTGAATTTGGACGTGTATTCGTCGAGTTATTACATTTCGAAAAATAGGGTTTGAATCGGACCCTTGATTCGATTTGAATTTGATTCGATTTGAACTTAATTCAAACCAATTCGATTTGATTCGAATGACCCTCAATTCAATTCGATTCGAATTGATTCAATTTATTTGGGAGCACTAGGCGACACAATAGCTTGTCCTATTATCTTTTAAGATAGTGAATATGCCATTTCATAATCCAGTATTGACATTATAATTACTTTATATTGTGGTCAAAACTTTGAAGAGTATATACTATACTAACCCTTAGTGACTCTTAGAAAATGGCAAAGGTATGTGATTCTACATTCTAGGGGGGTTATGGATACCTAAATTTCCTAGTTGTAAACCCTCTCTCTCTTTAAATTACTCACTACCTAGGCAGGGCCAGCCATGAACCTGCCCATGCTACCTTTGTTGGTCCCTCAATACTTATTACTGCTGTGACCAGGCAGAGTTTTGCCTTGCCCTTGGCTGCACTTCATGCTGCTTGTTCCCCACATAGTATCTTGCTGATAATCAAGAACTGTATGGGTGATTTGTCTATACTTTAGTCTGGCCATGAGTACAAAGATAGAGATAGTCATTATGGGTAAGGGCATAGTAAGAAGGATGGGTTGGTAGTATGGAAGGGACTGATGGAGATGATACTAAAGCATAAGATGGCAAGGGCTTTGATGACTAAAGGATAAGCTTTCTTAGTATAATCAAGTATACTTTACTAAATATACTCACCCCCCCC
>RQIL01039669.1:0-17312 GCA_003951145.1 Jimgerdemannia lactiflua | reverse complement strand
GGGGCATATCTTGCCTCCCACACTTTTTGCTTCCCCCCCCCCTCTCAGCACTGCTGCTCTCTAGAGCCACCAAGCTCACAGGCAATGGAACTTCTTGGGAAAATCCACCAGTCCAAGGCCCCCCTGCTTCACAGGAAGGACAAGAGTCTCCCAGCTTATCTGGCTTCGCCTCCCAGCCCAAATCCAGTCCTTCGCTAACTTAAGCAGTCGCTTAACCACCCAAGCCAGAAAATCCAAATGGTATGCCAGGTAAAACAGCTTTGGCATCCAGTAAACATTCAAAATCATCACCCACCCTGCCAGGGAGATATGGCACCCCCCCCAGCCTTTAAGTGCATCCCCCCAAGCTTGCACCTTCCCCTCCCACCAGGCTTTTGGCAGCACTGACCCATATACCAAGAGGAAGATGCCCAAGTATCGGACTGCCTCTCCTGCTGGTACCACTATTCCAATAATGTCACCACCAACTATTCCATTCCCAAGTACCATTGTCTCACACTTATGCCAGTTCAGCTTCTGGCCTGAGCACCTCTCATACCAGCCCACTGTCTCCTTAAGCTCCCCCACATTCTGCACAGAGCCCAGACCGACCACCATGTCATCCACAAAGGCCCCCACCTTCCAAGTCACTCCTAACACTGACAGCCCTCCAATCCGCCTCCTAATCCTATCCAGAAGTGGTTCCAATGACAGAGCATACAGAATAGGGGACAGCAGGTCCCCTTGCGGCACTCCTCTCCCCTATGAGAATGGCACTCCTTGATGGCTATTCACCATTATAGCCACCTTGCTCCCCTCCAGCATCTGTATAATGGCCCTCCCTAGTCTCCCTGGGATTCCAATCCTTGCCAAAACCTTCTCCAACTATACCCAGCATACCCTGTCATATACATTCTCTTGATCCAAGAAGACCAACCTTCCATCCACCCCAGCAGCTCTTGCCCCTCCAATAATTCCATGCACCTATGCTGTACTATCTCTGATCAGTCTACCGCCAACAAAGCCATGCTGTTCCTCCCCCAGGACTTGCTGCACTACTGCCTGTAGACATGCCACCAGTATCTTTGTAATCAACTTCCTATCCATATCCAGAAGCATGATGGGGTGCCATTTCTTCCAGTCCTCTCTCAGCCCCCTATCCTTATACAGGAGTGCCACTAGCCCCAACTCCTGGCCCCCTAGCCAATTTTCTGAATCAATTACAGCTTCACACATCTCCTTCATCTCCCCAAGCACCCTGTCAATGACCATCATTTTCTTCCAAAATTCCAGGGCAGCCCATCCTCTCCTGGTGCTGTCCCATTCTTTGTAGCCGACAGTACTTCCAAAATTTCTTCCTCCTGACTAGGGTGGGTCAAGTCCCCTAACCCCTTGGCCACCGGCAGTATCCACTCCTCCAAGAATCTTTCTATAGTCTGTCCATTCTCTCCTCCCTCCTCCTCACTCCACAGGGTGCCCCATCTCTTCTGGAGTGAGCCCAGGATACCTTGCACCCCTGCCACCATTACGCCATCATCTCCTATGATACCCTCCCACCTCTGCCTCACCTTGCATGCTCTCAGAAGTCTGGTGAGAAACTTTGTGTGTCTTTCTCCTTCCTCCAGCCCCTGCCACCTCAATCTCGCAATCATTCCTTGCACCTGCCTCTCCTCTTCCTCCCTTATGGCAGCCTTCAGCTCTTTGATTTCCATCCTCACTCTCTCAATTCTCCACTCTTCCTCTTCCTCCTCAGCACCCTCCTGCCTACAGGCAGATGCCTACAGAAGCCCCTCCAATTGACGCAAGACTTCCTTCATCTGCTTTCTTTGAAGTCTCCCCTTAGCTCTCCCCACCTCCCCCCAATACACCTGTGCAGCAGCCTTCAACTTCAGCCACTGATCCCCTGCCACTACACCTTCCCTCCTCCAACATGCAATATTATCTGACACCTCTACCTCCCATTGTTCCCACAGCCCCTTGTCTTTCAACAAAGCACAATTAAGTCACCAATGTCCAGGTCCATCTCCACTCCCCCCAAATGTCCCCCGCCCTATCACCCCCTAGTGGTCCAACCAGGGGCACCACAGAACCTCCAATTCCCTCCAGACATCCATTCCCCAGCAATTAGCTGTGAGGATCCAATCAATCCACATTCCAAGTCCATGTATCCAGTGGGTAAAGACTGCTCGATTCCCCCACTTCTGCCTCCCTGCATCTCCCAGAGCACTCAATCTCTCCATCTTCTCCCATCTATCTAGCCCCCCACTTCTACTCATCCCAGCTAGTCCACCATCAGAGTGGTCCACTGCCACATCTCTAACCATATTGAAGTTTCCTCCAAGTATGTCAACTCCAGCCTCCACCAATGATCCACTGTCTAGCAATCCCTCTATCCAAGTTATTCTTGCTCCTCTTTCTGCCAGACAATAACAAGAGCCCACCACTACTAGCCCCCACCCTGGCCTTGCCCATATACCCCACAGCAAGCAATCCCCCCACCCACCAGTGTCTTTTGCCTTTCCTTATAAGAATTCCAACCTTTTCTCTCCATTCTGTTGCCCCTCCCCATTCTCTTGACCAGTTTAACTTGTCCACCTCATCATCACATCTCACATCCTGCAGTAAAAAAACATCCGCTTCTGAATCCTTAAGCCATGCAAAAATGTTTCAACATCTCTCTGAGCCCCTCAGCCCAGTGATATTGAGTGAAAGAATGTTGGTTGTACTGTTCATATTAAAAAATGTAAAAGTTGCGGGTCCACCCTAGATCTCCATATTCTGATCCATCCTAGACAAATCCAGTTCCCTCTCAGCTTCCAGCTCCACCCTCTCCTTAGCCTCCAGCACCCCCAGAAATCCTCTGTGTCCTTCTCTTCCTTTATTGAGTGATAATCTGCACATGCCTCCTCCCACATCCCTGATCCATTGCAAGCATTCCACCCCTCAACTATCATCTGATGCACCTCCACCTTCATCTCCCCCTCCCTAGTGGGATCTACTTCATACCCCTCATCCTCTAGCAATGCTGCTAAATGCATCGTTGCCAACTTTCCCACTATGCCAACTCTACACAGAATGTCACTCCAATCCTTCTCACTCAGCATTTGAAAGTAAACATCACCCAGCTCCCCGTCTGCCAACTCTGTCATCAACCTGTGCAGCCAGGGCCCCTCACCCATGTGCTCACCCCCTGGAGTCATTGCCCTCTTCCCCACCATCTGAATGCCATCTAGGCTGCTGCTGGTCTCTTCATCCCACTCCTTATCAGATACATCTACCAGACTCTCCCCAGACACCCCAACTACTTGTTCCCCCAAAGCCAATTCTGGAACTCCAAATCAGACATTCTTTGCACCCTTCATCACCACATCCTCCACCTCCACCCCTCCACCTCCAGTGGCATCCTCTGGCCTCTCATTCTCCTTATTCCTGTCTGCATCACTCTCTGGCCTCCAGTCATCAAAGAAAATCTCCTCTTCAGTACCCACCCTACTCTTCTTCTGGTGGGCATGCTCTGATGACATAGAACCCTCCGGACACTTCTGCCCACCCTTCTCTCCTATGGTTGCCCCTGCCTCCTCCTTTTTAGCATCAGCCCCAAACCTAGCGAGGAGTTCCTATTGCTGCTTCCTCCCCTGAGCCCTTTCCCATATTAACTTATCAACTCGAATCTCCTTCCTATTAATCTACACCATCATTGTAGCTTTTTCGAAGGCTTGCCATGCTTTCTCCCTCTGCTCTACCACTCCTTCCAACTCCCAGAGCACCATCAGCAAATTCTCCTCCTCTTCCTCTGAGCCCTTTACCCTGGATACCTTGCACTAGAAGAGCTCCCACTTCAGCACTCTGGGCCAATCACTCCCTTTCCCTGTCACCTCCCTCCCAGCTACTCACAAATGCACCTCCACATCCCCAGTGTGGAATGTAGTCCCTTCCCCATCTGAAATCCAATATCTACCACTTCACTATACACTTGCATCACCTTTCCAACTCATTCCTTCATCTCCTCCATCGACACTGTTGGAATTCCCTTGACCAACAAGTGCACCACTCTCAGGTCCCAATGCAGGCACCTCATCATTGGAACAGTGACCTCTCCAATTAACATCCCCTTAGCCACTGCCACCACTACTTGCTCCTCCTTGACAAATCCAACTTCAACTCCTTCCAGGCCCTTCTAAAATTTTACTGATGCCACATCCTTCAGCTGCTTGCCCAAGAGCACTAGCACCATCCTAGCTGTCACTGCTAGCTCCCGGAAGCTCATCGTGACTGCAAATTCCGAAATAGACTTCTTGAGTAATGGTGCCACCACCAGCCCATCACGCCATCAGCCAGGTCCCCCTTGTGTGTCACTGACAATCTCTCAGCCACCCCCTTGGTTCGATCAGCAGTCACATCTCCTTTTTTTTCCAGAATACCAGTCCTGCCACTATCAGCAGTCACACCATCTCTGCTAGCCCCCCCACTACCAGTTTTCTGCGCTCTTATGCCAGGCCTAGCACTCCCACTTCCACTGGACTTCCCCTTTGCCCCCCCAACTTGCTGCCATCTATCCTTGTCGCCCCCTCCAGCCCCACTCTTCACTGCTGCTGTGAAGCTCCCTGGTCTCTCACTTCTCCCCTAACCTCCAGCTCCTTGCCCACCATCTGCACCACTCCCTACAGTTGTCTTCCCAAAGCCCCCATCCCCAGCCCACAACCTTCTTTCTCTTGCTGCCACTTGAACACTACACCAGGTCTTGACCCAGTACACCAACTGGGAGGTTGAATTACTGCTATTTTTCTTGTAGCTTTTTCCAATAAACTGTTTAAAAGTATGTATAAAAGTGTGTGTAACATGAATGGTAGTGGGAGAAGGTGGTGTCACTGCACCAATTCTTCCCTTTGTCTCCTCCACTGATACTATAGGGACTCTCTTGACCACCAGGTATACCACTCTGGGGTCTCAGTACAGACACCTTGACATTGGAACCACAACTTTGCCCACTATAACCCTCTTTGACAAAGCATCCACCAGGTGTTTCTTCTCCATAAATCTGACTTCTACCTCCTCCAGCCCCTTCAGGAAAACTGATACCACATCTGTCAGCTGCTTTCCCAGTAGCTCTAAGACCATCTTCACTATTACTGCTAGGCCCTGAAAGCTCACTATGACTGCAAATTCTTAGACTAACTTCTTGAATAATGGGACTATTACCAGGCCCATTACACAATCTGATAAATTGCCCCCATACACTAGTCCCAATCCACCCTGGCTCCCCTTGCCACTATCAGTAGTCACATCTGGATTTTTTTCCAGATTGGCCATCACACTACCATCAGCAGTCCCAGCCTTTATGCCAGTCACACCCTCTCTAGCCCCCTCCCTCCCTCTCTCAGAGAGCACTCCACTAGCACCCGAGTCTTCTCCTTCTCCTTCTTCACCATCTTCCATTCCTTGGCACTCTCTCCTCTCCCTATTCTTGACTGCCACTACAATGCTCACTGCCCTACTGCCTTTTACCTTCTTGCATGATCTCTGCCCTCCCATCTGTTGATGGTCTCATACCAATCCCTCTCTTGCCATACTGCCATTTGAACACTAGACTACCTCTTACACCAGCATGCTTGCTAGAACCTTGCTTAGTCACCATTGCCTTATGAGTTTTCTCTAATAAATGATGAAAAAGTATGTGAAAATTAGTGCAACATGAAAGTTACCAGAGGAAGGTGTACTGGAATCCCTTCTCAGTAATCAATCTCTTTATCATCTGTCTCTCTATAGTGAGCACTCCTTCAATTACTAGTCTAACAGTTCTTAGCATTATAGATATCTAGTTATTTCAAATTTGATATCCTAAAATAAAATCTTCTCTAAAGTAGCTGGTATCTTTTTCTCTTCTATAAATCCAATCTTCACAGCATCTGCTAAAAGAATAAACATTAAGAATTCTACCCTCTTTACCTCCTCACATAGCCAGTATGGTAATGAAAGACTGACATTTGGTAATTTGCTCACTCAAAATTTGTGTCCAAGCTTGGAGTCATTGGCTGTCACTTTTGCAAAAGAACATTGATTTTTACTATATTTCATAACCCATCGAATGCTAAATGGAGACAAATGAATCAATGAAGTATGACCAAAAAAACATGTAACACAAGGCAAAACCTAACCAAGACATTGATTTATCAATTTTGAGTAGTACTGCCCAGCTCAACCCTCACAAAAATATAAAAACCATAGACCTGAATTCCTCAAAAGAATATTTCAACAAGTCCAGTATCATTCTCTGTTACCACTGCCATCTCTCTTATCCTTGCAGCCACTGCCCTCACAGCCAATTCATTGCAGCAATATGACAATAAGTAACTTCTCAAACACATCTATTAGCACCATTGTGTCAATCCGATAATAGTGGCTACCCAATGTACAATGGCAAGCTTTGCACAACTACAACCTCCTACCGATTTTCCAATGAAAATTCAGGTGGTGCTTGCAACTGCTACAGCTCTGATAAAGTTGTACAGCTCTCCAAACCTAATGTCACAATTTCCACTGCCAGTGGAAGCCTCTTTGGATATTTCCAGGGTGATCCTAAAGGCATGTGGTGTGGTGGTGGTTGTGGTATATATGCAGAATAGTGCTATGGATGGAATAGCAACTACTCTTGATAATGCCAGAACCTTGCTAAGCAGTATCTTTATTGCTTATTAGGTTCCTGCAGGAAGTTGGCATCTACTGGCCAAGTTGTCTCCAGTCAGAGCAATTTGAGTATACTGTAATGTGCCTGGCTCAATGGAGGCAAATTACAAGGTTGGGTGGCTGTATAGATTGGCTTGAGCCCCCAGTTACTTTGTCAAAAAGCAACAAAATGTTCAGATAATAAATAGGTCTGGTACTGGTGTTGGTGCTGATACTGGTGTTTAGTGGTATAATATTCAAGCTGGAGAATTCTGCATAGTCAATTTGAGCAATTTCCTTTTTAGGCAGTGTTCTAGGGTTGTACATGTGAATGGGTTTCCTTCTTGAGTGATGATCAGTGGGTATTTTCATGTGATCCGGATAGTCAGATTTCTAGAATTTGGTGGATTTCCTTAATGAGCAGACTCTCTGAGAATCAGCAATCAGTTTCCTTAAGGGTGTGGGTTCTCTATTGCTGGCATGATGGTGAACTTGAATACTAATTCGAGAGACTGGCGATTGGGTTTCTTTATTTGACGTGGATTTCTTAGAGTGATGCGGATTCTTGGAATGATACAGTTAAGCAGATGATGCGGGTTGAGCCGGCATCATGGGTTACTTGAATAAATGTAGGCAAACAATGCAGATCGGCAGAATGTGGGAGGTCAGCAGAAAAAATGTAGAATGATGTGGATTTCTCTCGGACTTCAGCTGACAAAGTTATATCAGAACTGCTTTGTTTGTACAACAGATCACTGTGAAGGTGCATCAAGACTGGCTTTGAGGCAGATTACTTGAAAACAGCAGCCTTTCCTGTCAGTAGACTTAAATGCGGATTCCTTGAAAACAGACTTGAAAATGATGACTTATTCATTAAGCAGTGAACTTGAATAAAAATGGTGGACTTCTTTGTATTGGAAAGTGGATTGGAGTGGAAATGAGGTACCAGTTGCTCACAATCTCCTAGAAGAGGCTCTAGAGTGGGTGTTTCTCCTAAGTGTTGCAATCTAATCTTTAGGATCAAGTGACTTTTGACAGGTGCATCCCTCAAAGTATTGTAAGCAGACTTGTCTTTTGTTTTTTGGTTTCAATTTTGGAACTGAGGTTTATTCACTCTTGTCTCTGGGGTATTTTATACATTTTGGTTGGTATCTTGATTACTATGTATCTGGCTACTTATAGATTGTTATTTATGGTGTGTTTGGGGTGATAGCCACTGTCAGGGTAACAGCCACTGTCAAGGATTTTCCCAATTTTAACTATCTGAGTTATTTATACAGTTTTTCCACAGCAATGATTGCTGGGCTAGTTACTATGCTATGCTGAGTGATCATGTCATCTGGCTTGTTTGCATCATCTGGTAATAATTCAGGTAGTACATTTTTGTGGTCTGTCACATCAGCCCCCACTAAAGGATGGTCTGTCTCAGACTATCCTTTAGTCATCATTCCAGTAAGCATAGGCATCTTCAGCATCTATGCCTATACCATCGTGTCTGGGTCACTCCATTCAAGTTCTGGTTCTTCTTCTTGTTCTTTGGGAAATAGGATGTCAAGTTGTTGAAGGATACTCTGAAAGGTAGTTTCATTTATCTGGTGGATGTCATTGAGGCTGAGATGAGACTGCACCAGGGCTCCAACATTTCGTTTGTATAGGGTGTAGATTCATTTAGCAGTTCTTGCTTCTCTGAGAGTGATTCCAGCTGTGCTCCTGATGTAAGATTGGTCTGTCAACAATTGCCCAATATTGTAGAAGGCCTGCAGATGGTGGATCTGAAGCAATCTCTGGGCAATGGTGAGATTCTCTTGATGCTTCTGGATCAATTGTATTGGAGTTCCTTCAAGTTGGTGGAACTGGGGCAAGGGAATTGGTAGGGCTTGGAAGGAGCTGAGGATGAGGGTCTGGAGGCACTGATCTATCCTCTGGGTCATGATTTGTACAGATATATCTTGAGGCAATTGATGTGAACTAGGGTTCTCAAGATATGCCCATCCATACTTCTTATATAGATGCTGGTTCCTCTGATGTTGTGTACAAGGTATGGTCCTTCCCATTTCGTTTCCAGTTTGGCAGCAAAGTTTGTTTCAATCATGCTTCTCCAAACTAGCACTTGATCTCCGATCTGGATCTTCTGATCCTTCAGCTTCTGGTCATAGTACTTCTTTTGTCTTTCCTGGGCCTTGATAATCTGGTTTTGGGCATCTTATCACAGCTAATCTCCATTTTTAAGAAGTTTTCTGAGATTCTCATGGTCAGCAGTTCTGGTCTTCTTGGCAAACATCATTTCCAAGGGCTTTTGTTTGGTTGAGGCAGGAGGGGTGTTTTGTATTTCCCACAGGATTTCAGATAAGCAGAGATCCCAATTGGTAGGATTGACCTTGGCAAGTCCCTTTTTGATGGTCTGGTTCATTCTTTCGGTCATTCCATTGGTTTGCAGATAATAAGAAGTGGTTCTTTTCAGCTGGATCTCATGAATTTGTACATAACTTGAGATTATGTTGTTCACAAATTCAGTTCCTCGATTAGAGATGAGTTCTTCAGGAGGTCCATATTAGTGGATAAGGTCATGAAGGTGTCAAACAATGGTCAGAGCATCTGCAATCTCCATGGGGTATGCTTCAGGCCATTTGGTCAGATGTTCAACAAATACTAGAATGTATCTGTTTTGTTTTTGTTTTACTGGCAGGGGTCTAATTACATCTACTCCCCATCTTTGGAAAATGTGAGTGGGTGGGGAAATCAGTTGTAGAGGGGCTTGATAGTTCTTCTTTCCTTGATACTTCTGGCAGGTGTCACATTTCCAGATGATGTCTTGGACTTATGTTCTGAGGTGGGGTCAATGTTGATAATCTTTTCGAATCTTGTCTTCTGTATTTATCTATCCTTGGTGGGCTTTCTGGTGCTCTTGTCGGATGAGGTCTTCTTGCTTCTTATGGTCATGGAAACTTCTTTGAGGGTACAGTTCCAAGGTACACCCTTCCTTTGGTTGATTGGGTTAGGTGGGAAAAAACATCAACATTGTTGTGAGTTCTTCCTGCTTTGTGGATGATGTTGATTTCATAATCTTGAAGAATAAGAATCTATTGGGCAAGGATTCCAGTGGGGTCATTTTGGTGCAGTAACTATTTGAGAGCTGCATGGTCTGTGATCAGGGTGAACTTTCTTCTAATAAGGTAATGTTTGAATAAGGTGACTGGCCATATGACTGCAAGGCATTCCAATTTGTTGCTCCCATAGTTGGTCTGCTGCTTGTTGGTGGCTCTGCTTGCATAAGCTATCACATGGTGCTGTTTGTCAGGTCCTTCTTGTGCAAGGATTGCTCTAAGGCCATTTTTAGATGCATCAGTATATAGAATGAAAGGTTTCTACAGATCTGGTCAGACTAGGATTGGTGCTGAGGTCAAGCAGTGTTGTAGTTTTCGGAAGGCTTCTTCTTGTGGTTCTTTCCATTGGAATAGTACTTCTTTCTTCAGCAAGGTTCGGATTGGGGCAGAGATTTCGGCAAATCCCTTGATAAATCTTGTGTAGTAGGATGCAAGCATCAGGAAGGATGGAGCTTCCTTTGGGGTCTTGGAGACAGGAAAGTTGTTGACTTTTTTGATCTTCTTGGGGTCTGCATGTGATCCATCTTTAGAGATCATGAATCCAAGGAATTTAAGCTTCTGATTGCCAAAGTAGCACTTCTTTGAGTTGAGTGTTAGGTGGTTTTGTTGGGTGAGTTTGAAAAATTCTTCAAGGTCTCACAGGTGATCTTCGAAATTTGCTGAGTAGATATTGGAATCATCCACATAAACAATCAGGCAGTAGTGGATGAGGGGGGCATATACTGAGGACATCATTTGCTGGAAAGTTGGGGGTGCATTGCAGAGTCCAAAAGGCATTTGAAGGTATTTAAACAATTTGAAAGCTGTCTTTTGAATATCTTTGGAGTCCATTGGTATCTTGTGGAATCCTGCAAATAGATCCATGCTGCTGAAGTATCATGCATTTTGTTGCTGGTCCAGAAGATCATCAATTCAGGAGAAGGGGTATGCATCTTTTTCAGTTTCTGTGTTGAGTTTCCTGAAGTCTACAACTAGTCTCCATCCTCCTTTCTTTGGTACAATAAGTATAGGGCTGGCCCAAGGGCTGGTAGAGGGTCGGATGACTCCATTGTCTAAGAGTTCTTGTATGTGTCCTTTTTCGAATGTCTTCAAGTAGTAAGGTATCCTGTATGGTTTCTGTCAGATGGGTGTTGCATTTCCTGTAATTATACTGTGGTGGTATGATGGGTTGTTGGCAAGTTGCCATAGTCTGTGGTGAAGATGTCCTGATATTTATGAAGGAGTTCAGTCAATTGTTTTTGTTGCTGGGGTGTCAATTCTTCTCCAATGTTTGTGGAAGGCTTCACTTTCTCCTGGGTCGCAGAGGGGTCTTTCCTTTCTTCTGTGACCTTTTGCTGTTTCCCTGTAAGTTTAGTTCATCAACTTCTCTGTATGTTCGGTTGAGATAAGGCACGAGGTGTCTAATGATGGTTCCTTTTGGCAAGATGATGTTGTCCCAGCTTGTGTTGGTTGCTTGAGAGTGTACTGGATTTATCTTGTCAGGGAATGTATACCCTTCTATGTACAGATTCCAGATTTCTGAAGAAAAGATTCCTGGGGTCTAGTGGTGCAAAGATTTCGATGGTGGTTTGCTCTCCTGGCTCAAGGATGAGCTTCTTGTGAAGCTTTACTTGTTGGCGGAAAACTTACTGAGGGGCATTTGCTATGAATTGGCTGACCTGAAGAAGATGTACTTCCTTCTTGTCTGAGCTTCCAAATCCTTTAGTTTGTCTGGTTCCTTGAGTGAGCTTGGGTACTTCTTGCAACTGAGAAGTCTTGTATTCAAGAAAGACTGCCTGTGTAATTTTGTCTCCTTTGTTGATTCAAATCTATTCACCACTTCTATTTCTTAGAATGACCTTGATTTCGCCTGTGTATCCTGGATTGATGGTTCCTCCTTCAGTAGAGAGTCCTTCAAGGGCTAGACCAGACCTTGAGGTCAACTGGATGTAAGTTCCTTTTGGTGGTTGTATGGCAATACCAGTTCTGATGAGCTTTGTACTTTTGGGGCCCATGGTGGTATCATAAAGACTGCTGAGATCATAGCCAACATCTTCTTGGTGTGCCTTCTTGGGTGGAATTGCATTGGGGTGAAGTAGAGTGAACTGTATAATGTTCTTGCCAAGTATAGGCTGTCCATGGGCTGAGGCTCTTGTGGCATTAGATTTCTAACCTCTGATGTCTAGGTGTGGCCATCTTGCTCCAGTAGAGGGATTTCAAAGATAATTGATTCCTTTTTTCCAGTGGGGTCTAGGGCTTCCATGAAGCTGATGGCATCATCTATCCATCACATGGGGAATAAGAGTCAGGATATCTTCTCCTAGGCCATATATCTTGAGGACCTTCCTTGTAGACTTCTTCTTTTTCACCTTTCGAATCTGGGCTCAGTCATCTCCTCTCTTGAGTGTGTGTACAATCACATCTTTGCTGAGATGGATCTTTTCATATTGACAAGGCCAGTATCTTTGGTGCTTCCCATGATGGCAATATTCCATGGCTTGGAAGTGCTCTTTTCTTTCTTCGATTTCTCCTTGCTTTGGGAATCTGCATCCATTCACATCATACTTTGGTGGAAGAGTAGACAGGGGTTTTACTTCTATCTGAGTATAGAATCCTACTCCATTTCTTCTCTTTGCAAGTGTGGTGATTGTTTCTTGGAATGAGGTTCCTTCTGTAATGATTTTTGGGGATTTCAGTTCAGAAGGCTGTCTGGCTTACTGGTCCAATATGTGGCATTGATAGCAGTAATCTGTTGGTGAGTGGAAAATGACTTGATGGGGGTATCTGCCCATTTGGAAGGCTCTCTCTTGATGGGTTTCAGGCCTTGGGATGATTGGTTGTGAGCTGGGTCCAGCTTCTTCTTTACTCCAGGGGGTTCTGTTTTCTTCTTCTTGTGGTACCCAATTCGAATAATCCCATGTAACAATTGCAGGGAGCTCTTCATTTTCGAAAATGCCATCATCTTCTTCCTCTAGTGGTTGGTCCCAAATTGCTTATACTTCTGCTGCTTCGATTTCAGGATTGGGCATGACTTGTGCATGACCTTTTGGCTGGGTATTGTGGAGGCATTTCTTCTTTCTCCTGCATTCAGGGCATGTAGTGCGAGGACTCTTTCGAATTCCCACATATCTGGATGGGTGTTCCTCGCATTTCTGCCTTTGGAGGCATTTGATGCATCCTCTGGCTTCTCCAGCATTGGCTCTGATTGTGATGGGGATAGTATCTTGTGCCCACACATTATCTTCTGGTCTGTCTTCTATCATGTTGATTCAGGGCCTTAGTCTGGGGTCATTGTCATTTTCAGAATCCTCCTCTTCTTCCTCCTCTATGGTGGATTCTTTACTGCTGGCATATTCTTCTTGAATGGTCACCTTCTTCTTCTTCTTTGATGGCTCGAAACTGGTGACTTGACTTAGTACTTCTTTCCTCTGTAGTCGAATTTGAGTACTTGTTGACCAATGTTGACATCTGTATTCATCTCTTTCATCCAATTGGTGCCAAGGATCATGTCATAGGTGACAGCTTCAGTTACAACTGCCTTGGGGATAGCAAACTGAATGTGTCCAAGAGTAATGGTGATGTTTCTTCTCCCAGGGGTTGAGTTCGGGCTCCATCTGCTACTATGATGCTGAGGCTAGAGGGTCCATCAATGGGCCATTGAATGCTGTCCAGGAATTTCTTGGCAATGACACATATAGCTACTTCTGTATCAATAAAGATTTTCGCCTTCTGGCCTCCAATTTCTCCAAACAGATAGGTGCTGACATGTCTTTCTGCAGCTTGCACTGTTGGGGTTGTCAGTTCTTCTTGAGGGATGGGGACTCTTCCTGTATAAGATCTGGTGGCTTGCAGTAACTTGTTCCTTACTCCAGCAGGTATCAGTTGAAGGAACTGCAAGTGTGGAACTTCCATCTTAGCTTCTTGGATCTTCTTCCAGACTTCATTGTAGATATCCCAGGGCATGGTCTTTGGGATGTATTTCTTCTTGGACTTTGGAGTCTTGGTTTCTGATTTTGGTTCTTCTCCCATCTCTTTATCAGCAGATTCTGGTAGAGGGTCTTCTTCATTGATAGTAGCTCCAGGGATGAAGGGTGAAGGGGAACAGGAAGGTGTATCAACCTGTCCCTCTTCATCTTTATCTTGAATAGTTCTCCTGCTTGTTCTTTTGGGAGGCTTTCCTACTCAGGGGTGGCCTACTGCTCTCTTCCTCTTTTCTGCTGGGTAGACTGTTTCTCCATATTTGGCCTTGGCTGGGTACAAGTCTAGGTCACTGTATTCTTCACTGTCACTCTGCTCATAGTCTTCTACTGGGTGGGCTTCTGTCTTTTTGTTGTGAATAACCTTTCGGTTTGGTGGTTCAGATTCCTTGCGCTGCCTTGGTTGTTGGATTCAGGAACATAGTTTCCTTGCTGTCCACACTTATAGCATTGGATCTCTGTTCTATCTCTTGAAGGATAGTTTCAACTATCAGAGGATGGGTAGTTCCTCTGATTATCTTGATTTTCACATGGATAGCTTGGCTGGTAAATCTCATTTTTACATGGGGGATATCTTGGCTGGTAGTCCTGATTTTTGCATGGATTGCTTGGCTGGTAATTCCGATTTTTGCAAGTGGTGAGTCTTTCAATCCGCCCAACCAATCTGTTTACTTTCGAATTGAGATCTTGAATCTTGTTCTTGTCCTTCTTCCATTCTTCGGTGGGCTTCTCTCCTTTTGATTCTCCTTGAAGGATTCATTGCAGGGCCTTGACCAAGAGGTCCTCCTTGTCTTCTTTTTGATTTGCTTTTCAGGCTTCCTGATGCCCAGGGTTTGGATATGTTGAGCAATGTTGGGTGGGATTTCATTCATGAAGGTCATTGGATCAATGATGTCTTGATTGATAGCATTGAATCTGGCAGCATTCATTCAATTCTGAATTCTGATGAAGAATGCTCTTGGGGATTCTCCAAGGTTCATCTTCATTCTCATGATGGATTCTTGAGCTTTGTGGTGGGTTTCATTTTCTGTATACTTTTCAATGATCCAGTACTGCATGGCCTTGTTTTATTCTTCTTCTCATCTTGCATTCTCCATGATATCTCCTAGATCTGTGTTGACATCATTTGCAGTTCTGGTGAAGATGCCTTTGGCTGGTTCTCTCAGCTGTGCCTTGAAGACATTGATTTGTTTTTGGGTTGACAAATCCCTCAGGGCTGCTATTTCTTCGATTGCATCCATGAATTCTCTTGGATCCTCTTCTGGGTATCCTGCAAATGTAGGTAGTGTTGTGCCCATTTCATCTTCACTGTCCTCTGATTCTGTTTCGATTTCTGGCTCTGATTCTGAGTTGGCTGTTGATGGGTATGAACTTGAAGGTACTGAAGATCTGAGAGATGGTGCTCTTCTCAGTACTATTCTTGGGAGTCTTGTGGGCTGGTTTCTTAGGATTGGAGTTTCTGGTCTGAGTGAATCAAGGAAGACTCTTGGAGGGAATCTTTCAAGATGATTGTTGAGGTCTTGGATGAGGTTGTCAAAATCCTGATTGGTGTTGTCTACTTCAGCTGGTGTGAGCTCATCAAAATCTCTGGCTGGTGTATCTGCTGGTAGTGCTGGTAGAGGGTTTCGTATAGTGCTGGCTTCTGCAAAGTCAGATCCTTCTGATGCCAAGTGGTATCTGATTCTAGAGATGATTATGTCTCTTCCTGTCCAAACACTTTGTAGAGCTGGGATTTCTTCTCCTGTGATAGCTGAAATTGGTGCTGTATCAAAGGTTGCAGTGTTGCTGGTCTCCAGATTGAAGGTTGGGTTCTGTGAGCTGAAAAGTCATAGTAATTCTTTTGAGAATATTCCCAGTTGAGCCCCCAAATATAATGTGCCTGGCTCAATGGAGGCAAATTACAAGGTTGAGTGGCTGTGTAGATTGGCTTGAGCCCCCAGTTACTTTGTCAAAAAGCAACAAAATGTTCAGATAATATGAGGTCTGGTACTGGTATTGGTGCTGATGCTGGTGTTTAGTGGTATAATATTCAAGCTGGAGAATTATGCATGGTAGATTTGGGCGATTTCCTTTTTAGGCAGCATTCTAGGGTTGCGCGTGTGAATGGGTTGCCTTCTTGAGTGACGATCAGTGGGTAATTTCGTGTGACCCGGGTGGTCGGATTTCTCGAATTTGGTGGATTTTCTTAATGAGCAGACTCTCTGGGAAACGGCGATCAGTTTCCTTAAGGGTGCGGGTTCTCTGTTGCTGGCATGATGGTGAACTTGAATGCTAATTCGAGAGACCAGCGATCAGATTTCTTTATTCAATGCGGATTTCTTAGAGCAATGCAGATTCTGCGAACGATGCAATTAAGCAGACGATGTGGGTTGAGCAGGCATTGCAGGTTACTTGAATAAATGTGGGCAAACGATGCGGATTGGCAGAATGCGGCGGGTCAGCGGATAAAATGTAGAATGATGCAGATTTCTCTTGGACTTCGGCTGACAAAGTTACGTCAGGACTGCTTCGTTTGCACGACGGATCACTACAAAGGTACGTCAAGACTGGCTTTGAGGTGTATTACTTGAAAATGGTGGCCTTTCCTGGTGGCGGACTTAAATGCAGATTCCTTGGAAATGGACTTGAAAATGGCAGCTTACTCTTTAAGCAGCGAACTTGAATAAAAACAGCAGACTTCTTTGTATCGGAAAGTGGACCGGAGTGGAAATGAGGTACCAGTTGCTCACAATCTCCTAGAAGAGGCTCTAGAGTGGGCATTTCTCCTAAGTGTTGCAATCCAATCTTTAGGATCAAGTGGCTTTTGGCAGCCGTATCCCTCAAAGTGTTGTAGGCAGACTTGTCTTTTGCTTTTTGGATTCAATTTCAGAACTGAGGTTTATTCACTCTTGTCTCTGGAGTATTTTATACATTGTGGTTGCTACCTTGGTTGCTATCTGGCTAATTATAGATTGCTATTTATGGTGTGTTTGGGGTGACAGCCACTGTCAGGGATTTTCCCTATTTTAGCTATCTGAGTTATTTATACAGTTTTTCCGCAGCAATGGTTGCTGGGCTGGTTACTATGCTATGCTGAGTGATCACGTCATCTGTCTTGATCGCGTCAACTTGCAATAATTCGGGTGGTACGTTTTTGCGGTCTGTCACAATACTTTGCATAAATATGTTCAATTCTATTTGGAGCGGCGAAACACTAAATTATCTCAAAATTAGCTCAATTCCGCTCCAGCGGGCGAGGAAATCACAGTTGTCATCAGCAATGCCTGTCCTTCCGGGGGTTCGCCCCTCTGGTGTCCCGACCCAATCCGCAAAGTCAACGGCACGAAATACTGCACGAACCAGTATGCCTACTCAGCTCACTTCGACCTTTTCGCTCCCAATGTCAGTGGCACACATCAGGTTCCTAAAGGCTGGAACAACCCGATCGTGACTATGGAGAAAGTTTCTCGTTCTTCGAAATTGCGACATGCTTCGTCCGATTGCTTCGGCAGCTCGAGCAAGGGTAAAGTCTAAAAAATTCCCGTTAAGTGTCCTTCTAGCTCGACGTCGTATCCTATTGCACCAGTTGGTACCTAGCCTTCCCACATTCGACACTACCATGTAACCCCCC
>RQIL01039658.1:0-17330 GCA_003951145.1 Jimgerdemannia lactiflua | reverse complement strand
TTTTTGCTAATTATATTAAATATTGTAACAATACCTTTGAAATGGATAACATCAGAATTCAGAAGGCTGTCTATATTCTGTAAGCCACTAGTTGCAAGTTGTGACTCATCTGTAATACATCTTAATCATTGGATGATTTTTATCTGAACTTATAATGACTTATAATGACTTTGATAGTATATTACTCCAAATCAGTTAATCCTACCTCTGGACCAAAGAAGAAGACTCTAAAAGATATAAAAGAAACATTAAGAAGAAGTACAAAGTAGCAACTATAAATAAGAGACTTACCACAGAACAAAATGCCTACTATCCACTAAATAGCAGGATCAAGAAGCCACTCAGAACTATTAGTTTAAGACCAGATGTTCACTGATATTAAGAGAACTATAAGAATGCACACAAGAAGGACCCTAAGCTTAAACCTCTATATAAAGGACCCCTACTACTATACTCTCAACTACTATGAGATGGAAATGAGGATTACCACTACTACTGAATACCTCTAGATATAGCAGAAGTATAAGATGAGATATTATCTCTACCAAGAATTCTCCTAAGCCAGTTCTTAAGAAATTGCAGACACTATATATATAGATAGGCATAAATAGTAATTGACTAAGAGAGTTTATCAGATCTTCAAGTATATACTCTGAGCCATTTCCAATCTAGAGTATGTCAAGGTCTCTGACATTTAAGAGCTGATAACTTACTATATAGATCATCTTAAAGAAATAGTTACAGAAGAAGCCCAATCTATTATTGTACTCAAGAATAATAAGATTTATGACCTTTGGAACCCCATTCTAGAGAACAATCCAGACTAGTTTATTTATGGTCTAATTGTACTATTTCAAGGCCCTCCTCTGAGAGCCCACTCTCCTCAAAATTCCACAGTTGTTTCCTACTTTATGAATGAGAATACTATTGACTAGAGATCTCAAGAAGAGCAGCAAAATACATAACTCATACTTTTTACTAATAGTGATATCATCAATAATGACATCACTACTAATGACCTCACCTCTCAGATAACCTGAGCAGTGACCAATTTTTTTTGGAAGAAAATGACCTCAACAATCTTCTAAAAGGCCAGACAGATGTCCTTTTCTCTATAAATACCCTTTCTCTACCCTCAGAACTTCCTATTGACTTCAGCATAATTGTAAAAGATGCAGAAAATGATTTGAACAGACTCTCTGAAGAAAATGAGGAGGATGAGAATGATATAATCTCTGTTATATTGAATTTCAAGTTAGAGAAGAATGGCTCTATTAGTCAAATTGAGTAAGTTAGTTAGTTGCATATATAGTGTAACATGTCTGGCTCAATAGAGGCAAATTACAAAGTAGGGTGGCTGTGTAGATTGGCTTGAGCCCCCAGTTACTTTGTTAAAAAGCAACAAAATGTTCAGATATAGTATAGGTCTGGTACTGATGTTGGTACTGGTACTGGCATTTAGCTGTATAATATTCAAGCTGGAGAATTCTGCAAGTGATTTCCTAATTTAGTGGCATTCTTGGGTTGTGTGTGTGAATGGGTTTCCTTCTGGAGTGGCGGACTAATTTGTTTGACCTGATGATCTTAGGTAATTAGGCAGATTTGGCAGATTTCCTTAAGCATGGGCTCTCTGAGAATCCATGACTCAGACAATCTTGAATATAATAAATGATCAGATTTCTTATTCAGGCAAGTGGACTAAATGTGGCAAGTTTCTCAGGTATGGTTTCTTTAAACGATACAGGTTACTTGAGCAATGTGGGTAGAATGATGTGGATCGGCGGAATACAGCAGATCAGCAGGCAAAATATGGCAGCTTATTCCTTAAGTAGCAGATCTCTTGATAGGCAGAATGCAGCAGATTGGCAGACAAAATATGGTGGACTTCTCTTAGAAACAATTGGCAAAGTTGTGTCAGGACTACTTTGTTTGCATGACGGATCACTGCGAAGGTGCGTTAAGACTGGCTTTGATTCTCTTTAACTGGTGGATTACTCAAAAATGGCGAACTTCTCTTCAGGCTTATCTGGCAAGTGAACCAAAAAGGCGGACTTCTTTGTATCGGAAAGTGGACCAGAGTAGAAATGAAGGACCAATGCTCATAATCTCCTTTTTAACAGTGCCTCATTGGCAGGCATATCTCCTAAGTGTTGCAATCCAATTCCTTTAGGATCAAGGGGCTTTTGGCAGGTATTTCTCTTAAGTGTGTTTGGCAGGCAGACTTGTCTTATGCTTTTTGGTTTCAATTTCAGACTGAGGTTTATTCACTCTTGTCTCTGGGGCATTTAATACATTGTGGTTGCTACCTGGTTGCTATCTGGCTAATTATAGAATGCTATATATATCAGGTATTTCTGTTCTGGTACAAGTGTTCAGGTGCTATATAGTGTATAGGTATTTCTGTTCTGGTACAAGTATTCAGATGCTGTATAATATACAGGTCCTATATGGGTAAACATCTTCTTTTGGTATGTCTGGATATTTATATAAGTTGGTACAGTAAAGCAGTCTTGGTTGCTTAGTGCACTTGATATAGTATATGGCTAAGTGGCAATTTTAAATAGTATGATTTCTGTGGCCTACTATATCAGCCCCCACTAAAGAATAGTCTGTCCCAGACTATCCTTTAGTCATCATTCCAATAACCATAAGCATCTTCAGCATCAATACCTTCACCATTGTCTTTGTCTGTGTTTGGGTCACTCCATTCTATGGGTTCTTCTTCTTTCTCTGGGAATAGGATTTCAATATGGTGAATGATACTCTAGTAGGTGGCCAGGTTCATTTTCTGGATATCATACAAGGAGAACTGAGCTTGTATCAGAGCAGTGATGTTTCATTTGTAGATTGTGTAGAGTCTGTCTGCAGCAATGGTATCTCTTCTTATTAGACCAGTGGTATTTCTGATGTAGGTCTGTTTGGAAGCTGGAAGGTTCTGTAGTTGTTTACCAATTGCATAGTATGCCTGGAGCTGGTGGACTTGCAGTAGATGTCTGGCCAGGATAAGATTCTCTTGGTGAATCTGGATCTTTTGAAGAGTATTCCCATTGATTTCTCAGAATAGGGGCAGGGAAATTGGTAGTGATTGGAATGAACTGAGGATAAGGATCTGGAGGCAGTGGTCTATTCTCTGAGTTATGGTTTGTGCAGGTAAATCTTGAGGTGATTGATGTGAACTGGAGTTCTCAAGATTCATCCATTCATACTTCTTATATAGATGCTAGTTCTTCTAATGTTGTATATGAAGTATGGTCCTTCCCATTTGGGTTCCAGTTTGGCAGCAAAGTTTGTTTCAATCATACTTCTCCAAACTAGGACTTGATCTCCAATCTTGATCTTCTAATCCTTCTGTTTCTGGTCATAATACTTCTTTTGTCTTTTCTGGGTCTTGATAATCTGGTTTTGGGCATTTTTCTGCAGCTGATCTCCTTTTTCAAGAAGTTTTCCAAGGTTTTCATAGTCAGCAGTTCTGGTCTTCTTGGCAAACATCATTTTGAAGGGCTTTTGTTTGGTTGAGGCAGCAGGGGTGTTTCAGATTTCCCATAGGATTTCAGGTAAGCAGAGATCCCAATTGGTAGGATTATCCTTAGTAAGTCCTTTCTTGATAATCTGGTTCATTCTTTCAGTCATTCCATTGGTTTGCAGATGATAAGAGGTGGTCCTTTTCAGGTGGATCCCATGAATTCATGCATAACTTGAGATTATGTTGTTTATAAATTCAGTTCCTCAGTTAGAGATGAGTTCTTCAGGGGGTCCATATCAGAGGGTGAGGTCATGAAGGTGTCCAACAATGGTCAGGGCATCTGCAATCTCCATGGGGTATACTTCAGGCCATTTGGTCAGATGTTCAACAAATACTAGGATGTATCTATTTCATCTTAGTATTACTGGCAGGGGTCCAATTACATCTACTCTCCATCTTTGGAAGATGTGAGTGAGTGGGAGAATCAGTTGTAGAGGGACTTGATAGTTCTTCTTTCCTTGATACTTTTGGCAGATGTCACACTTTTGAATGATATCTTGGACTTATGTTCTGAGGTGGGGCCAATGTTGATAATCTTTTCAAATCTTGTCTTCTATATTTGTCTGTCCTTGGTGGGCTTTCTGGTGTTCTTGTCAGATGAGGTCTTCTTGCTCCTTGATAGTCATGGGAACTTCTTTGAGGGTGCAGTTCCAAGGTATACCCTTCCTTTGATTCATTGGGTCATATGGGAGAGAATATCAACATTGTTATGAGTTCTTCCCACTTTGTGGATAATGTTGATTTCATAATCTTGAAGAATAAGGATCCATCAGACAAGGATTCCAGTGGGGTCTTTTCAGTATAGTAACCATTTGAGAGCTATATGATCTGTGATCAGGGTGAACTTTCTTCCAATAAGGTAATGTTTGAATAGGGTGACCACCCATATAACTGCAAGGCATTCCAATTTAGTGCTCCCATAGTTGGTCTGCTGCTGTTGGTGGCTCTGCTTGCATAGGCTATCACATGGTGCTGTTTGTCAGGTCCTTCTTGTGCAAGGATTGCTCCAAGGCCATTCTTGGATGCATCAGTGTACAAATGAAAGGTTTCTGCAGATCTGGTCGGACTAGGATTGGTGCTGAGGTCAGGCAATGTTGTAGTTTTCAGAAGGCTTCTTCTTGTGGTTCTTTCTATTGGAACAGTACTTCTTTCTTTATTAAGATTTGGATTGGGGCAGAGATTTTGGCAAATCTCTTGATAAATCTTCTGTAGTAGAATGCAAGCATCAGAAAGGACAGGGCTTCCTTCAGGGTCTTAAAGACAGAGAAGTTGTTGACATTTTTGATCTTCTTGGGGTCTGCATGTGTTCCATCTTTAGAGACTATGAATCCAAGGAATTCAAGCTTCTGTTTGCCAAAGTAGTACTTCTTTGAGTTGAGTCTCAAGTGGTTTTGTTAGATGAGTTTGAAAAACTCCTCAAGGTCTCACAGGTGGTCTTCGAAATTTGTTGAGTAGATGTTAGAATCATCCACATAAACAATCAGGCAGTAGTAGATGAGAGGGGTATATACTGAGTTCATCATTTGCTAAAAGGTTGAGGGTGCATTGCAGAGCTCAAAGAGCATTCAGAGATATTCAAAAAAAATTCCTAAGGCAAGAAAACCTGTCTTCTGAATGTCTTTTTGGTCTATTGGTATCTCATGGAATCCTGTGAATAAATCCATGCTGCTGAAATATCTTGCATTTTGTAGCTGATCCAGAAGGTCATCAATTCAGAACAAGGGGTAGGCATCTTTTTCGGTTACTTTATTAAGTTTCCTGAAGTCTACAACAAGTCTCCATCCTCCTTTCTTTATATAGGGCTGGCCCAAGGGCTGGTGGAGGGTCGGATGACTCCATTGTCTAAGAGTTCCTATATGTGTTCTTTCTTGAATGTCTTCAAGTGGTGGGGTATCCTGTATGGTTTCTGTCAGATGGATACTGCATTTCCTGTATTTATACTGTGGTTATGATGGGTTGTATGGCAGGTTGCCATAGTCTGTGGTGAAGATGTCCTGATATTTATGAAGGAGTTCGGTCAATTGTTGTTGTTGCTGAGGTGTCAATTCTTCTCCAATGTTTGTGGAAGGCTTCACTTTCTCCTGGGTCGCAGAGGGGCCTTTCCTTTCTTCTGTGACCTTTTGCCATTTCCCTGTAAGTTTAATTCATAAACTTCTCTGTATGTTCGGTTAAGGTAGGGTACCAGGTGTCCAATGATGGTTCTTTTTGGCAAGATGATATTATCCCAGCTTGTGTTGGTTGCTTGAGAGTGTACTGGATTCATCTTGTCAGGGAATGTATATCCTTTTATGTGCAGATTTCGGATTTCTTCATTGGGTTTGAAGAAGAGGTTCCTGGGGTCTGGTGGTACAAAGATTTCGATGGTAGTTTGCTCTCCTGGTTCAAGGATGAGGTTCTTGTGAAGTTTCACTAGTTGGCAGAAAACTTGCTGAGGGGCATTTGCTTTGAATCAGCTGACATGAAGGAGATATACTTCCTTCTTATCTGAGTTTCCAAATTCTTTAGTTTGTCTAGTTCCTTGAGTAAGCTTGGGTACTTCTTGTATCTGAGGGGTCTTGTATTTGAGGAAGACTGCTTGAGTGATTTTGTCTCCTTTGTGGATTTAAATCCATTCACTACTTCCATTTCTTAAAATAACCTTGATTTCACCTATATATCCTGGGTCAATAGTTCCTCCTTCAGTGGAAAGTCCTTCAAGGGCTAGCCCAGACCTTGAGGTTAACTGGGTGTAAGTTCTTTTTGGCAGTTGCATGGCAATACCAGTTCTGATGAGCTTTGTACTTTTGTGGCCCATAGTAGTATCATACAGGCTGCTGAGATCATAGGTAATATTTTTCTAGTGTGCCTTTTTTGGTAGAATTGCATTGGGATGAAGCAGGGTGAACTGTGCAATGTTCTTGCCAAGTATAGGCTGTCCATGGGCTGAGGCTCCTGTTGCTTCAGATCTCCAACCTCTAATGTCTAAGTGTGGCCATCTTGCTCTGGTAGAGGAGTCTCCAAGATAATTGATTCCTCTTTTTCCAGTGGGGTCCAGGGCTTCTATGAAATTGATAGCATCATCTATCCATTCTTGGTGAGTTATATGGTAAATGAGAGCCAGAATATCTTCTCCTAGATCATATATCTTGAGGACCTTCCTTGTAGGCTTCTTCTTCTTCTCCTTTCAAATCTTTGCTCAGTCATCTCCTCTTTTGAGTGTGTGTACAATTATATCTTTGCTGAGATGGATCTTTTCATATTGACAAGGTCAGCATCTGGGATGCTTTCCATGATAGCAATATCCCATGGCTTGGAAGTGCTTCTTTCTTTCTTCGATTTCTCCTAGCTTTGGGAATCTGCATCCATTCACATCATACTTTGGTGGGAGGGTAGAGAGGGGCTTCACCTCAGTCTGAGTGTAGAATCCTACTCCATTTCTTCTCTTTGCAAGTGTGGTGATGGATTCTTGAAATGAGGTTCCTTCTGAAATGATTTTCAGGAATCTTGGCTCAAAGGGCTGTCAGGCTTATTGGTCCAATATGTGGTATTGATAGCAGTAGTCTCTTGGTGAGTGGAAGATGACTTGATGGGGGCATCTGCCCATTTAGAAGGCTTTCTCTTAATGGGTTTCAGGCCTTAGGATGACTGGTTGTGAGCTGGGTCCAGCTTCTTCTTTACTCCAGGAGATGTTGTCAGCTTCTTCTTCTTATGGTACCCAATTTGGATCATCCCATGAGATAATTGCAGGGAGTTCTTCATTTTTGGAAATGCCATCATCTTCTTCCTCTGGTGGTTGGTCCCAAATTGCTTGTACTTCTGCTGCTTCAATTTCAGGGTTGGGCAAGACTTGTGTATAACTTTTCAACTAAGTGTTGTGGAGGCATCTCTTCTTCTTTCTCCTGCATTCAGGGCATGTAGTGCCAGGGCCTTTTCGAATTCCTACATGTCTGGATGAGTGTTCCTCGCATTTCTGTCTTTGGAGGCATTTGGTGCATCCTCTGACTTCTCTAGCAAAAGCTCCAATTGTGATGGGGATTGTATCTTGTGCCCACACATTATCTTCTGGTCTGTCTTCTACCATATTGATTTGGGGCCTCAGTCTGGGGTCATTGTCATTTTCAGAATCCTCCTCCTCTTCCTCTTCTGTGGTAGTTTCCTCACTGCTAGCATATTCTTCTTAAATAGTCACCTTCTTCTTATTCTTTGATGGCTCAAAACTAGTGACCTTGACTCTGTACTTCTTTCCTCTGTAGTCGAATTTGAGTACTTGTTGACCAATGTTGACATCTGCATTCATCTCCTTCATCCAATTGGTGCCAAGAATCATATCATAGGTGACAGCTTCAGTCACAACTGCCTTGGAGATGGCAAACTGAATGTGTCCAAGAGTGATGGTGATGTTTCAGACCTCTCCCAGGGGTTGAGTTCTGGCTCTATCAACTACTATGATGCTGAGGCTAGAGGGTCCATCAATGGGCTATTGAATGCTGTCCAGGAATTTCTTGGCAATGATACATACAGCTGCTCTGTATCAATGAGGATTTTCACCTTCTGGCCTCTGATTTCTCCAAACAGATAGGTGCTGATATGTCTTTCTGCAGCTTGCACTGCTGGGGTTGCTGGTTCTTCTTGAGAGATGGGGACTCTTCCTGTGTAGGATCTGGTGATTTATAGCAACTTGTTCCTCACTCCAGCAGGTATTAATTGAAGGAATTGTAAGAGTGGAACTTCCATCTTAGCTTCTTGGATCTTCTTCCAGGCTTCATTGTAGATGTCCCAAGGCATTGTCTTTGGGATATATTTCTTCTTGGACTTTGGTGTCTTGGTTTCCGATTCTGGTTCTTCTCTCATATCTTCATCAGTAGATTCTAGTAGGGGATCTTCTCCATTAATAGTAGTTCCAGGAATAAAGAGTGAAGGAGAATGGGGATGTGTATCAACCTGCTCTTCCTCATCTTCTTCTCGAATGATTCTTCTGCTGGTTCTTTTGAGTGTCTTCTCTACTGCTCAGGGGTGGCCTACTGCTCTCTTTCATTTTTCTGCTAGGTAGACTGTTTCTCCATATTCAGTCTTGGTTGGGTACAAGTCTAGGTCACTGTATTCTTCACTGTCACTCTGCTCATAGTCTTCAACTGGGTGAGCTTCTGTCCTTTTGTTGTGGGTATCCTTTCAGTTTGGTGGTTCAGAATTCCTTGAGCTGCCTTAGTTGTTGCATTTGGAGGCATAGTGTCCTTGCTATCTACACTTGTAGTATTGGATCTCTGCTCTGTCTCTTGAAGGATAGTTTTAACTATCAGAGAATGGGTAGTTCCTTTATTAATCCTGATTTTTATGTGGGGGGTACCTTGGCTTTGATTTTCACATAGATAGCTTGGCTGGAAATTCCGATTTTTGCATGTAGTGAGTCTTTTAATTTGCCCAACCAGTCTGTCTACTTTCGAATTGAGATCTTGAATCTCATTCTTGTCCTGCTTCCATTCTTTGGTGGGCTTTTCCCCTTTTGATTCTCCTTGAAGGATTTCTTGCAAGGCCTTAACCAAGAGGTCCTCCTTGTCTTCTTTTCGATTGTCAGTCCAGGTGGTTCCTTGTTTGACATCAAAGTATCCTTGGGCTGCATCTACTTGCTCTTCAGACTTCCTGATGCCCAGGATTCGGACATGTTGAGCAATGTTGGGTGGGATTCCATTCATGAAGGTCATTGGACCAATAATATCTTAATTGGCAGCATTGAATCTGGCAGCATGCATTCTCTTCTGGATTCTGGTAAAGAATGCCCTTGGGGATTCTCTGAGGTTCATCTTCATTTCCATGATGGATTCTTGGGCTTTGTGGCAGGTTTTGTTTCCTGCATACTTTTCAATGATCTAGTGTTGCATGGTCTCATATTGTTCTTCTTCTGATCTTGCATTCTCCATAACATCTCCTACATCTGTATTGTCATTGTTTGCAGTTCTGGTGAAGATGCCTTTGGCTGGTTCTCTCAGCTGTACCTTGAAGACATTGATTCATCTTTGGGTTGGCAAATCTCTCAGGGCTGCTCCTTTGATTGCATCTATGAATTCCCTTGGATCCTCCTCTAGGTATTCTGCAAATGTGGGTAGTATTATGCCCATTTCATCTTCACTATCTTCTGACTCTGTTTCAATTTCTGATTCTGATTCTGAGTTGTTGGCTGTTGATGGGTATGAGCTTGGGGGTGCAGAAGATCTGAGAGATGGTGCTCTTCTCTGTACTATTCTGGAGAGTCTTGTGAGTTGAGTTCTTGGGATTGGAGTTACTGGTCTGGGTAAATCAGGGAAGACTCTTGGAGGAAATCTTTCAAGATGATTGTTGAGGTCTCAGACAAGGTTGTCAAAGTCTAAGTTAATGTTATCTACTTTGTCTGGTGTAAGCTTATCAAAATCTCTGATTGGTGTTTCTACTGGTAGAGGATTTTGTATAGTGCTGGCTTCTGCAATGTCAGATCCTTCTGATGCTGAGTGGTATCCAATTCTAGAGGTGATTATGTCTCTTCCTGTCCAAATACTTTGTAGTGCTGGGATTTCTTCTCCTGTGATAGCTGAAATTGGTGCAGTGTTAAAGGTTGCAGTGGTGCTGGTCTCCAGGTTGAAGATTGGGTTCTGTGAGCTAAAAAGTCATGTAGATTGCTGGTTTGAAATCTTCCCAGTTGAGCCCCCAAATGTAATTTGCCTGGCTCAATAGAGGCAAATTACAAGATTGGGCAGCTGTGTAGATTGGCTTGAGCCCCTAGTTACTTTGTTAAAAAGTAACAAAATATTCATATATAGTATAGGTCTGATACTGGTATTAGTGCTGGTACTGGCATTTAGCAGTATAATATTCAAGCTGGAGAATTCTGTGAGCAATTTCCTAATTTGGCAGTATTCTTGGATTGTACATATGAATGGGTTTCCTTCTGGAGCAGCAGACTAATTTGTGTAACCTGATATTTTGGGTAATTAGGCAGATTTGGCAGATTTCCTTAAGCACAGACTCTCTGAGAATCTATGACTTAGGTGATCTTGAATGTAATGAACAATCAGATTTCTTATTCAGGCAAGTGGACTAAATGCAGCGAGTTTCTCAGGTACAGTTTCTTTAAATGATATAGGTTACTTGAGCAATGTGGGTAGAATGATGTGGATTGGCAGAATGCAGCAGATTGGTGGGCAAAATATGGTGGCTTATTCCTTAAGCAGTGGATCTCTAGAACAATGCAGATCAGTGGAATGTTGCAGATTGGCAGACAAAATATGGTGGACTTCTCTTGGAAATAGTTGGCAAAGTTGTATCAGGACTGCTTCATTTGTATGACGGATCACTGTGAAGGTGCATCAAGACTGGCTTTGATTCTCTTTAACTGGCAGATTACTTGAAAATGGCAAACTTCTCTTCAGGCTTATCTGGCAAGCGAACCAAAAAGATGGACTTCTTTGTATTGGAAAGTGGACTGGAGTGGAAATGAAGGACCAATGCTCACAATCTCCTTTTTAACAGTAGCTCATTAGCAGGCGTATCTTCTAAGTATTGCAATTCAATTCCTTTAGGACCAAGGTACTTTTGGCAGGCATTTCTCCTAAGTGTGTTTGGCAAGCAGACTTGTCTTTTGCTTTTTGGTTTCAATTTCGAACTGAGGTTTATTCACTCTTGTCTCTGGGGTATTTTATATATTGTGGTTACTATCTGATTGCTATCTGGCTAATTATAGAATGCTATTTATATCAGGTATTTCTGTTCTAGTATAAGTGTTCAGGTGCTGTACAGTGTACAGGTGCTGTACAGTGTACAGGTCCTGTATGAGTAAATATCTTCTTTTGGTATATCTGGTTATTTATACAAGTTGGTGCAGTAAAGCAGTCTTGATTGCTTAGTGCACTTAATATAGTATATGGCTAAGTGGCAATTTTGAATGGTACGATTTCTGTAGTCTACTATAATAGTAATAGTATTTTAACTAGCCAAATTTATCACAAACAGAGAATTAGTCTTATCCAACTAGTTAGTCACCTGAATTCCAAATTCACACTTGAAAATTTCCAATTACTTAGTCTTATACTTAGTAGAATTAGTATATAAATCTGTATAAATACCCCCTAAATCTGTAATAAATAAATCTTAGTCAGTTTGAGTTTGAAGTAAAAAGAAGTTTTACAGAGAAACTACACTACCTTCAAGAGACTGAATAAATTCAGAGAATAAGATAATGATCTGGAGCAATAATTGCTTAGAAGTTTGAGTTGAAGAATTTCTCTTACTATGAAAATTGATTCTACTGTATATTCAAGATATAAGTTAGCTATGGAAATCAGATTCAAGACCATAAAATACTCATTAGAATAATTCTGAGATACAAGATAACTAGAGCAATAGTTTCTCAAAGATTAAGTTGAAGAATTTTTCTACTATAGAAATCAATTTTACTATATATTCAAGATATAAGACCCAGATTACTCAGTCAATTCAAGACTATAGATACCAGGAAAACTCAGCCTTTAGAATACTAGAAACTGTCTAGAACTTCAAATTAATAAGCAATTGTATATATAATATAAATGATTGAGCCATCAATATATATAAACTTCCACTATCAACTGCAATTGACTTTTTTGACATATGATTCAAATGATTGTCACATCACTACAGATCTGGAAATTGATGCAAACATACTTGAATATATACCATGTGCTTCACAAGTTTACATTGAGCCGTAATTGAAGCATTTAGAGATATAAATTGCACATCACATTGTGGTAGCTCAACTGAGAATAGTTTTCAAAAGACTTAACTATTTGGCTCAAGAACCCAGGAGCTATCTATAGTGGAAAATTCAGGGGAAACTAGTTAGTAACAAGAGAACCAGGGCTAGCAATAGTTCACTTTAGAAGGAAAAGTACACACCATTGTTAGGATAGCTCTCACTTTGCTCAGAACTAGTAGCCAGAAAATTAAATTAGAAGCAAAAAGTAACCTAGATTATAGTTTAACCTTAAGAGAAAGAAGACAACTCAGAGGACAACCAGAATCAATTCAGATCCAAGACCCAACTTAAGAGAAAGAATTCAGACAGAGGTATCTATATTACCACTGCTATCACTCAGACTATACCATTAGACTAAGTATATTTTTGAGATATCTAAAGGAGAGGAGGACTATCATCCTTATAACTCTGAGCAAGACAATGACTGAAGAAGTCAATCAGACCACCCAAGAGATAAATTCAATCTATATTACTTCTCAGATAGTGACACAGACCTCCAGTAAGGCAGATAGAACTCCACTGCTTTATAATAGCAAAAGGGTAAATAAACTAAACCTCAGCTATATCAATTCTCTTCTAATCACTTGAGCCTAGTATCTTGGTTATTTATACTCCACCACTATCTACTATCCACAAGAAACTCCAGTCCTCTCAGTATCTTAGTATTTGGTAACCACAACTAGTTAATTAGAAGATTACTATTATTAAGAGTCTCTACTCTAATATTAATCAGAAGAGTCAGACTCTCTATACTCTTGCCAAGACACTGCCCTCTGCCAGTACTCTTAGTATATCAAGCACCTCCACTACCCTGATCTTTACAAGAATCATCAAGAAACTCTACCCCTGAATCAGACTCAGATAGTAAAAATGAACCAGATATGAGTTATCTTCAGAAATTCTATAGTATAGATAATAAAAAAATATTGAGGAATTCTTTAGAGTAGTGCTATCAAATAAATTGAATCAATTCAAATCAAATTGAATTGAGAGTGATTCAAATTGAATCAAATTGAGTTTGAATTGAATTCAAAATATTCAAATTAAATTGAGGTCCAATTTGATTCAAAATTTGAAATACAATAATTTGATGAAAATATGTCCAAATTTAATAAAGGTTAGTGTTTTGGATTTGCTTTAATAAGGCAAATCCAGTACAATAAAGGTCATTAAATTTGGATATGTTTTTATCAAAATATTGAATTTCAAAAAATTTGAGTTTGTGAATTATTGAAATTTAAAGTTGGTGGCTTTTATTTGTTATTCATATATATAGCAACACAATACATTCAGCACTCATGATACTTGCCTGACACATTCCACTCAATTGGTATATTCTACTCATCTGACATATTTTACTTGCCCAACATATTCTGCTTGCTTAATATATTTCACTTGCCTGATATATTCTACTTACCTGATACTCAATACCTAGCAGCATGCCTAGTCACAGAAACAGTCAACTGATAGGAATTGTTGTAGACTTTTTCTCAAAGATAGATCAGAAGTCAATGGGTTCAACTTCTGGCAAATTTTAGAGAGGGTACCACAAGTCTTCCCATATTATCTGCAATTATATTACAACTGGTCTGAGGATGGCCTCTTGGCTTTGGGGTGGCCAGAATGACTAGGGCTGAGGGGACTGGGGTGACAACTAGGGCCAGGGTGATGACTGGGGCTAGAGGAGTGACTGGGGCAGCTGAGAGGGTCAGGGCAATAGCCATAATAAATTGCTCAATTGCTTTATTAATTATTGTCTTCTTCTTTTTATATTCATCTTAAGTAGCATCAATTCCATCAATCACTATCCAAATAGATACATATCTTGCCAATTGTATGATTTATATCTTTGAAATAATTTGAGAGATAGTTAAATATGTATTTTGTTTTATTTTTATTTTGTTTTTTTATTATTTTATTTTTAGCAGCTTAGATAGCTTATTTATATGTTTTTAATATCAGGCTAATAAGCAAATGACAAGTGAACTGCAAGTTTCAAATATGGCAGTATGTGTATTAGAAATTATATTTAAATATTATAATATATGAATATATTTATTTAGTATTTCAAGATTAAACTAAATTTTGAGATATTTTGACTATATTTTGAGATTTCAGGATTGGCCAGCTTATTGTCATACCTTGAAACATATATTTACAAATTTTTTCAGGGCCTAAAGCACCCCTTTTAGGTGCTATGAGAGCTTTACTAATTGAAAACACTCTCTCTATAGGCACACTTATTATTGGGATAGCTAAAGATTTATATGCCATATTCACTAGATTTGGGTAATCTCCATTATGATCCTAATATTTCCAATGAATTAAATCAAATTGGAGAATGAATAATATTTTGAATTAGATCACTTGCTATCAAGATAATATATCAACTCCAGGTTGAAATTTAACAATTTCACTTTTCAAATAATTATCTAACTTCTCCTTAGGATTTATTATCAGTTTTTGTCTTTTTTTAATATTTTAGCTTAGTTTACTTCTTTTTTTTATCTTTTTGAATATCCTGTAATCGTCTAGTACTTTCCAAATACTTAGAAATTCTTTCTTGGTACCAAGCCTTAGCTAGGATATTTTTGTAACTTCTCTTCTAGTCTTAGCTAGTCACAGAACTTTATAGAAACTTAGAAATTTTATTTGTCATCTTTACTAAGAACTTTCCTCTTGGTATTTCCTTTGATTTCTTAGATCCTTCTTGATCTTTCTTTCAGATCTTATATAAATACTCTCTTTGTTCTTAAAAATAAAACTCAAAATATTTTCTTCTAGAACTCATAAGATCTTTCTAAATGCCAAATAACTCTTTGAGCTATTTAAAAACATCCAGAATTAGTTACTTCCTTATTTAGAAACTAGAACTATTATACTTAGTAGCAGTAGTTAAGTTACATCTTATTTAAATAAGAAACCTCTCAAGTACCAGTCACAATACTATGGATGTCAGTGGCTGAGACAATAATACTTATAATACCTATATTCTATAGAATGTTACCTATAATTAGCAAGAAGAAGAGGATGAACAGCCAATCTCCAGCTGATCAACTGGGTCTATCAAAAGTCTTTTGTATACTGCATTGGTTCAGATTTCCCAACTTCAAGACCACTTGAACAAAAGGGACAACAAGGCCCCTAATCAGTCTGTATTTATATTAATAATAATATCTTTAACAGTAGTCACCATCAAGCCTCAGAAGTCTGATACCTTTGATGGCCAAAGAGAAGAACTGTCTACCAATGCTTGGCTTTTCCAATTAGAGCAGTATGGTGAACTGACCAATTTGGATAAAGCAGTACTAGTTCAATTTGCCACCACACTTCTTCAAGGAAATGCTGCAATCTGATAGTGAAATCATATTCAGAACACCAGATTCTCTAGCTGAATCAAGACCTGGAGTGAATTCTTAGATGCTATTCAAAGCCAATTCAAACCAGTCAACAGTACCAAGGCTATATGAGACATCTGGCAAATATCAAATATGTAACTAAAGTCTGTATAAGTATATATTACATAATTCCTATCTATCCTACTGAAACTACATCATGTTGATGAAGACAAAAAGGTTGACAAGTTCATCCAAGGTCTGAAAGGACAAACCTGAGTTCATGTTAAACTTAAAAAACCCAAGGACCTAGACACTGCAATAAAAATTGCTAATAGGTTCAATGTTATTACCTATGGTCACTGTTTCAAGCAGAAGAAAATCCCATTCAATAATAACTACAGAAGGGAGAAACCAAAGTCAGAAATATTAGACCTGCCCTTATGGACTTGGACACCATCAATAAGAACAAGAAGAGCAAACTTATATCCAAGGAAAAAGAGTGCCTCAAGAAGGCTGAAGCCTGCTTCTTTTGCTATCAGCCTGGCCACATTACTACTAAATATCCTAAGAAGACTACTGAACCCAAGAGGATTCTGGTCCTGTCTAAAGATACTTAAGGTCCACTGGTTAAACAAGAAGTTGTATTCAATTTTATATAAGTTAACCCCAAGGCTCAGTACAGTCAGAAGGAGCCATTGGTTTAGACCTTCAGTCTATATAACAAGTCACTATTCCTACTTATGAGAGAAGGCTCATTCCAACTGGCCTTGCAGTCGAAATACTCAAGAAACATTATGCAAGAATTTCACCAAGATCTGACCTCAGTATTAAGTACTTATGGGACATTGGTGCTGGAGTCATTAACTCTAACTTTTGAGGAGAAATGCAAGTTCTACTAGTCAACCACAAGAACCAACCATACACTGTCAATGAATGCAACAGGATTGCATAGCTCATTCTGGAGTGAGTCACTCTGCCTGTCATCTAGAAAGTCACAAAGTTGTCTTTAATCAAGTGAGATCAGAAAGGCTTTGGCAGCACTGATCAAATTGCTAGTATAGCTGAGAACTAAATCAACTCAATACTTATATTCAAGAGTCTAGTTAAAGGACAAGAACTAGATGTTCTTATATGTAAACAGTAGAGCTATTAGAAACTTCATCAACA
This sequence comes from Jimgerdemannia lactiflua, assembly GCA_003951145.1. NCBI lineage: Eukaryota > Fungi > Mucoromycota > Endogonomycetes > Endogonales > Endogonaceae > Jimgerdemannia > Jimgerdemannia lactiflua. The sequence goes on along the minus strand of RQIL01039658.1, from coordinate 565 downwards.
AGAACATTATCAATAAACTCAAGATTCTCACCAAGCCAGCTAGCAAGAATGGTGAAGTTGTCACTACTGATGGCACCACTCTACTAATTGACTCAATTGCCACTAAACTTCCCTTAAGATTCAGAAGTACTGGAAATATTTAGATTTTGAAGTAGCACCTCTAGGAGACCATGATCTGATTCTAGACAAATCCTGGCTTATATGGTATAATTCATAGATAAATTTGACCAAGAATAAAGTCATCTTGATTCAAGATGGAGCTAACATTATCATCAAGCCAGACAAGACTCAAATGAAAACTCAGATTACTACTCTCTCAGAAATTCAGTTCAAGAAGGCCCTCAAAAAAACTATATGTGTCTTTATTGTATTGATCCAATCTAAGAAAGAAGACAAGAAGCTGTCAATTAGTAAAAGTGTCAAACTACTACTGGACAAGTATAAGAATATCTTTTCAGATAAATCTTTTTGCTCAAGTTCACCTTCTCTTTGAAAATGAGTAAAATTACCAAGTCCATCAAGTTGTATACTTAGAGTAGTACATTTTTTTTTTTTTTTTTTTTTT
>RQIL01039647.1:0-17337 GCA_003951145.1 Jimgerdemannia lactiflua | reverse complement strand
TTTAGTATAATTTACTTCTTTTTTTTATTTTTTTTAATATATTCCATAACCTTCTAGTATCTTTCAAATACTTAGAAATTCTTTCTTAGTACCAAGCCTTAGCTAGAACATTTTTGTCATATCTTTTCTAGTTTTAGCTAGTCTTGGAAACTTATAGAACTTTATTTATCATCTTTACTAAGAACTTTCTTCTTAGCATTTCTATTGATTTCTTAGATCTTTCCAGATCCTTCTTTCAGATCTTGTATAAATATCCTCTCTACTCTTATAAATAAAGCTCAGAATATTTTTCTCCTAGAAATCATAAGATCTTTCAAAACTCCAAATAACTCTTTAAGCTACTTAGAATTTCCAGAATAGTCACTTTCTTATTTAGAAACTAAAACCATTACACTTAGTAGTAGCAGTTAAGTTATATCTTACCTAAATAAGAAATCTCTCAAGAACCAGTTATAAGACCATAGATATCAATGTCTGAGACAATAGCTCTTATAATATCTATATTCTACAGAATACTCTCTATATTTAGCAAGAAGAAGAGGAGGAATAGCTGATCTCTAATCAGTCAACTGGGTCTATTGAAAGTCTTTTGTATACTGCATTGACTCAGATTGCCTAACTTTAAGAATACATAGAAAAGAAGAACAGCAAGGCCTCTGTATAGTCTATATCTGCACCTATACCAGCCTAATATCTTTGATGGTCAAAGAGAAGGACTGTCTACTGATGCTTAGCTTTTCTAATTGAAGCAGTATAGTGAACTGATAAATTTGGAAGAAGCAATACTAGTTCAATTTGCCACCACACTTTTTTAAAGAAATGCTACAATTTGATAGTGAAATTATATCTAGAATACCAGATTCTCTGACTGAATTAAGACCTGGGATGAATTCTCAGATACTATTCAAGACTAATTCAAATCAGTCAATAGCACCAAGACTGCATGAGATTGCCTAGTAAATATCAAACAACTTAAGTCTGTACAAGTATATAATATATAATTCCTATCTATTCTATTGGAGCTGTCTCATATCACTGAAGATGAGAAGGTCAACAAATACATCTGAGGTCTAAAAGAACAAACTTGAGTTCATATCAAACTTGAAGAACTCAAGAACTTATATAGATATAGTAATAAGAATTGCTAATAGGTTTGATATTATTTTCTATAATTATTGCTTTAAGCTAAAGAGACTACCATTCAACAATAACTATAGAAAAGAGGAAACCAAAGTCATAATTATTGGATCTGTCCTCATAGATCTAGATATCATTGATAAGAATAAGAAAAACAAGCTTATACTTAAGAAAAAGAAGTATCTCAAAAAGCTGAAGCTTACTTCTTTTACCATTAGCTTGGCCACATTACTACTAAATGTCTCAAGAAAACTACTAAACTCAAGAGGATTCTGGTTCTATCAAAAGACACTCAAGGTCAACCAGTTAAACACAAAGTTGTACTCAATTTTATATAAGTCAACTCTAAGATTCAGATTCCTCAACCATAATCAGAAGGAGCTATTGATTTAGACCTTCAATCTGTACAATAAGTCACCATTCTCACTCATGAAAGAAGGCTCATTTCAACTGGCCTAGTAGTCAAAATACTCAAGAAACATTATGTAAGAATTATACTAAGATCTGGTCTCAGTATCAAGTACTTACTAGATATTAGCACTAAAGTCATTGATCCTGACTTCTAAGGAAAAATACAAGTTCTGCTAGTCAATTACAAGAACTAACCATACATTATCAATGAAGGTGACAGAATTGCACAGCTTATTCTAGAGTGAGCCACTCTGTTTATTATCAAAGAAGTCACTAAGCTGTCTCCGATCAGAAAGACTTTAGTAGTACTGACCAAGTTGTTAGTATTAGTACTCTCAAATGAATCAATTCAAATTGAATTGAATTGAGGGTCATTCAAATCAAATCGAATTGGGGATTTTTCAATTTGAATTGAATTGGGCCTCAATTCGATTCAAAGTTTTTGAATCAAATCAAATTTAGGTTCAATTCAATTCAATTCGATTTGTTGAGAGCACTAGCTAGTATAGCTAAGAACTAAGTCAATTCAACACTCATCTTCAAGAGTCTAGTCAAAGGCCAAGAACTAGATATTCTCATAGATAGTAGAGCTGTTGAAAACTTTATTAATAAGAATTTTATTGATAAGCTCAAGATTCTTACTAAGCCAGCTAATAAGAATAGTGGAGTTGTCACTGCTGACGGCATCACTTTATCAATTGACTCAATTGCTACTAAACTTCTTCTCAAGATTCAAAAGTACTGGGAATATTTAGATTTTGAAGTAGCACCCCTAAGAGACTATGACCTGATCCTAGGCAAACTCTAGCTTATATGGTATAACTCACACATTGATTAGATCAAGAATAAAGTTACTTTAATTCAAGATAGAGTCAACATTATTATCAAGCCAGGCAAGACTCAGACAAAAACTTTGATTGTAACTCTCTCTGCAATTCAGTTCAAGAAGGTCCTCAAGAAAGCTATCTATATCTTTGTCATACTGATCTGATCCAAGAAAGAGAATAAGAAGCTATTAATCAGTAAAAGCATCAAACTACTACTAAATAAGTACAAAGATGTCTTCTCAGACAAATTATCTAGTCTACCACCATCAAGAGCCCATGATCACAAAATCAAGCTAATACTTAATGTGACCATTCCCAAGAAGAATATATACTATATATTACTACTTAAAATTGAAGCAGTTAAGAAGAAACTCAATAAAATCATTGAGTAAGGAGCAATTCAGCCAAATAAGTCACTCTTTGGCTCCCCGGTCCTATTTGTCAAGAAAAAAGATAATATCTTATGAATGTGTATAGACTACTGAGTACTCAAAAAGATCATAGTCAAGAACTACTATCCACTACTACTTATTGATCAAATCTTTGATGCTCTCAAGAATGTAAAGTACTTCACCAAGATTGATCTTATCTCTGAATATTATCAAATTCAAATCAAGTCAGAAGATATATCTAAGACTGCCTTCATAATACTCTTTGGACTCTATAAATCCTAGTTATGGCCTTTGGTCTTACTAATACATCAGCAATCTTTCAAGATCTCATATAAACCATTTTCAAGAACCAACTCTATATCTTTATACTTATGTATATTAATGACATCCTGATCTTCAGTAATACTGAAGAAGAATACCACAAGTACATCAAACAAATCCTCAAGATCCTCTAAGAATACAAGCTATATACAAAGCTCAAGAAATGTAAATTCTTCAAGGATTAAGTTGAATATCTCAGATATATTGTATCAACTAAAAGAATTCAAGTAAATTTAATGAAAATACAAGTTATTGAACAATGGCCTATACTAACAAGCCTCACCAAACTTAGGTCCTTCTTTAGTTTAGTTGGATACTACTATTTATTTGTTAAGAACTTCTTCAGCATAACTGAATTATTGACAAATCTCTTATAAAAGGAATCCAACTCTGATTACTATATCTCTTATATCTGGGATATCTTCTGTCAATAAGCTTTTCAAGAACTCAAGAACTGCCTGACCTACATGTCAGTTCTTTGAAACATAGACCCAAACTTGAAGTTCACAGTTACTACTAATATATCCAACTTTATTATTAGTACAGTCATCTCTCAAGATAGTAAAGAATACCAATCTATTGTCTTCAAGTCAAGGAAATTGTAACATTTTAGCATAGTTTACTTTTTTTTTTTTGTCTTTTTCAGTATCTTCTATAACCTTCCAGCATCTTCCAAATGCTTAGAAATCCTTTCTTAGTACCAAGCCTTAGCTAGAACATTCTAGTCACTTCCATTCCAGTTTTAGCTAGTCCCAGAACTTCATGGAACATTGTGGAACTTTATTTGTTATCTTTGCCAAGAACTTTCCTCTTAGCATTTTCATTGATTTCTTAGATCCTTCTGGATCCTTTCTTCAGATCTTGTATAAATATTCTCTCTGTTCTTATGAATAAAGCTCAGAATATTTTCTTCCAGAAACCACAAGATCTTTCAGAACTCTGAGTATCTCTTTGAGCTACTTTGAACTTCCTAAATTAAGTCACTTCCTCAACTTAGAAATGAATCATTATACTTAGTAGCAGTGGTTAAGTTACACCTTGCCTAAATAAGAAATCTCTCAAGAACTCATCACAACATCATGTCTATGAATACTAATGACTGGGGCAATACTCCTTACAACAACTACATCCCATAGAATGCTCTCTATGTCTAATAAGGAAAAGATAATAAAATTCCTAATCAGTTATCTGGGACTCTAAAAAGCCTCTTGCATATCACATTGGCTTAAATTTCCTAACTTTAAAAATAACTGAATAAGAAGAAAGACAAAGCTCCTACACAGTCTACATCTGTACCTACAATAGTATCTCTAACCACAGTTACCATCAAGTCTCAGAAGCCTGATACCTTTGATGGCCAAAGAGGAGGACTATCTACCAATGCTTGGCTTTTCCAATTGGAGCAGTATGGTGAACTGATCAATCTGGATAAAGCAGTACTAGTCCAATTTGCCACCACACTCCTCCAAGGGAATGCTGCAATCTGGTGGCAAAATCATGTCCAGAACACAAGATTCTCTAGCCAAATCAAGGTCTGGGGTAAATTCTTAGATGTTATTCAAGGCCAATTCAAACCTGTCAACAGTATCAAGGTCATGTAAGACCACCTGGCAAATGTCAAACAACTCAAGTCTGTACAAGCATACAATGCATAATTTCTATCTATCCTACTGGAGCTACCTCATGTCACTAAAGACAAGAAGGTTGACAAGTACATCTGAGGCCTCAAAGGACAAACCTGAGTTCATGTTGAACTAGAAGAATCCAAAGACCTAGATACTATAATGAAAATTACTGATAGGTTTAATATCATTACCTATGGCAACTGCTTTAAGCAGAAGAGACCACCATTCAATAATAACCACAGAAGGGAAGAAACCAAAGTCAGAACTGTTGGACCTGCCTCCATGGATCTAGACACCATTGATAAGAATAAGAAAAACAAGCTTGCACCTAAGGAAAAGGAGCACCTCAAGAAGGCTGGAGCCTACTTCTTTTACTGACAGTCTGGCCACATTGCTACTAAATGTTCCAAGAAGACTACTGAATTCTGGTCCTGTCCAAAGACACTCAAGGTCAATTAGTCAAATAAGAAGTTATACTCAATTTCATATGAGTCAATCCCAAGACTCAGATTCCTCAAGTATAGTCAGAAGGAGCCATTGGTCTAGACCTTCAATCCATACAACAAGTCACTATTCTGGCTCATGAAAGAAAGCTCATTCCAACTGGCCTTGCTGTCGAAATACCTAAGAAACATTATGTAAGAATTGCACTAAGATCTGGTCTCAGTGTCAAGCACTCACTGGATATTAGCACTGGAGTCATTGATCCTGACTTCTAAGAAGAAATGTAAGTCCTGCTAGTCAATCATAAGGACCAACCATACACTATCAACAAAGATGACAGAATTGCACAGCTTATTCTAGAGTAAGCCACTCTGCCTATCATCAAAGAAGTCACCAAGCTATCATCAACCAAGTAAGATCAGAAAGGCTTTGGCAGCACTGATCAAGTTGCTAGCATAGCCAAGAACTGAGCCAACTCAATACTCATCTTCAAAGGTCTAGTCAAAGGTCAAAAACTAGACATTCTCATAGATAGTGGAGCTGTTGGGAACTTTATTAACAAGAACCTTATTGACAAGCTTAAGATTCTCACCAAGCCAGCTAGCAAGAATGGTAGAGTTGTTACTGCTGATGGCACCACTCTGCTAATTGACTCAATTGTCACTAAACTTCCCCTCAAGATTCAGAAGTACTGAGAACATTTAGATTTTGAAGTGGCACCCCTAGGAGATTATGACCTGATCTTAAGCAAACTCTGGCTTACATGACACAACTCACATATTGATTAGACTAAGAATGAAGTTACTCTAACTCAAGATGGAGCCAATATTACAATCAAGCTAGACAAGACTCAGACAAAAATCTCAATTGCAACTCTTTTGGCAATTTAGTTCAAGAAGGCTCTCAAGAAAGCTACCTGTGCTTTTGTTATACTGATCTGATCTAAGAAAGAAGACAAGAAGCTATCAATCAGCAAAAGTATCAAGCTACTGCTAAACAAGTACAAGGATGTCTTCCTGGACAAGCTACCTGATCTACCACCATCAAGAGACCATGATCATGAAATCAAGCTGGTATCTGATATGTATGGCTATTCCCAAGAAGAAGATGTACCACATATCACCACTTGAAATTGAAGCAGTCAAGAAGGAACTCAATGAACTCATTGAGCAAGGAGCCATTCAGTCAAGTAAGTTACTTTTTGGCTCCCCAGTCCTATTTGTCAAGAAGAAGGATGATATCTTGCAAATGTGTATAGACTATCATATACTCAATAAGATCACTATCAAGAACTATTACCCACTTCCACTCATCAATCAAATCTTTGATGCCCTCAAGAATGCCAAATACTTCACCAAGATTGATCTCACCTCTAGGTATCACCAAATTTGAATCAAGCCAGAAGATATACCTAGTGCTCCCAAATGAATTGAATCAATTCGAATCGAATTGAATTGAGGTTCATTCGAATCAAATTGAATTGGGGATTTTTCAATTCGAATTAAGTTCAAATCGAATCAAATTCAAATCGAATTGAGGGTCTGATTCGAACCCTATTTTTCGAAATATAATAACTCGACGAATACATGTCCAAATTCAATGATTTTTAGCTTTTTAGATTCCCCTATATAAGAGGAATCTAACAAGCTATAGATCATTGAATTTGGACATGTATTCGTTGAGTTATTACATTTCGAAAAATAGGGTTCAAATCAGAACTTGAATCGAATTAGCCTTTGATTCGATTCGAATCAAATCGAATTGGACCTTTGATTCAATTGAATCAAATCGAGTTTGGGTCAAATTCGATTTGATTCGATTTGTTGGGAGCACTAGACATACCCAAGACTGCCTTCATGATACCATTTGGACTCTATAAATTTTTAGTCATGGTCTTTGGTCTCACCAATATACCAGCAATCTTTCAAGACTTCATACAGACTGTCTTCAAGGATCAGCTTTATATCTTTGTACTTGTATACATTGATGACATTCTGATCTTCAGCAGCACTGAAGGAGAACATCTCAAACACCTTGAACAAGTCCTCAAGATTCTTTATGAACACAAGCTTTATGCAAAGCTCAAGAAGTGTGAATTCTTCAAGGATTAAGTCAAATACCTTGGACACATTATATCAGCCAAAGAAATTCAAGTAGACTCCAGGAAAATACAAGCCATTGAACAGTGGCCTGTACTAGCAAGTCTTACTGAACTTAGGTCCTTTCTTAGTCTGGCTGGATACTACCATCAATTTGTCAAGAACTTCTCTGGCATAGCAGAATCTTTGACAAATCTCCTGTGAAAGGAATCCAACTCTGACCACTATATTCCCTGTATCTGGGACACCTTCTGTCAATAAGCTTTTCAAGAACTCAAGAACCACCTGACCCATGTACCTATCCTTTGAAACATGGATCCAAACTTGAAGTTCACTATTACTACTAATGTATCTAACTTTGAAATTGGTACAATCATCTCTCAAGATGATGGTCAAGAACACAGGCCTATTGCTTTCAAGTCAAGAAAATTGTCCTTTGCAGAACAAAAGCTAGCCACTCACAAAAAAGAACTTCTGGCAATCATTCATGCCCTCAAGACCTGGCAACACTATCTAGAAGGAGCTAAGTTCAATATGATCACAGATCACAGATCTCTTCAGTACATTAATACCCAACTAACTCTTTCCCATCAATAAGCCAAGTGGAGTCAGTTACTTCAGACCTTTACTCTGAACATCATCTACAAGCCCGGCAAAATCCTGGTTGTACCAGATATGCTCTCAAGAAGGCCTGACCTTGCCGCTATCTTACAAGTCACCATGGTACCTGAATTTCTTAACCAGATCAAGATGGCCTATGAATAAGACTCTCTGGTTCTACAAAAGAATACCAAGGAATTCAAGAAAAAGTATACCTTCAAAGATAATCTTGTGTACTATTATGATAAGGTCTACATTCCTGCCAACCCTGAACTATGATACAAGATCCTTCATGAACATTATGACTCCCCACTAGCTGGTCACCTTGGAACTAAGATGACCATCAAGAACATTCAACAAGACTACTACTGGTCCAATATACTCAAGGAAATTAAGGAGTATGTTCAAAGCTGTGATCTTTGCCAAAGAAACAAGTCAAGCAATCAAACACTCACTGATCTTCTACAACTCTTGCCAATTCCAACCAAGAAGTTTGAGTAAGTCACAATGAACTTTATTGTACAACTTCCATGAACCAAATCAGGCTATAATACCATTGTCATATTTGTGGACCATCTCATCAAGATTACAATTTCTGAGCCAACCATGACCAATGTCACTGCTTCTGAAATTGCAAGAATCTTCTTCAAGTCTGTCTTCTGCCAATATGGACTTTCCCAAGTAATTGTCGGTGACCATGACTCCAAATTCACAAGTCACTTCTGGCAAGTGCTCTTCAAGACTCTTGGAACTCAAATTGCTATATCCACTGTCTTCCATCCTCAAACTAATGGACAAACTGAGCAAATGAACAGAACACTTGAACAAATGCTTAGAAACTATGTATCTTATGAGCAAGATGATTGGGACCACTATCTGATCTACACCAAGTTCACTTATAATAATGCTGTTCAATCATCTACTAGTCTTTCCCCTTTTCAGCTACTATATGGTCAAAATCCTAAGACCTCTGCAAGCCTAGTCTTATTCCAGCAATCCAGTCACACACAAGTTCTCACTGCCCAGAACCTTATTGACAAAATGGATTTCCTTCTCAAGATCACTACTGCAAATCTGCAAAAGGCTCAACAATATCAAGCTAAGTATGCAGATAAGAAATGATGTGATGTCACATACTATTGGAGATATGGTTCTACTTAAAGTCAACAACATTAAAGCCCAATCTCAAGTCAACCACTAGTCAACCAAATTCCAGCCCAAGTACCTTGAACCCTTTGAGATCACTAAGTAAGTATCTACCTACTCCTATCATCTCAGTCCACTGACAACCATACATATATATCTAGTATTCCATATATCACAACTCAAGGCCTAGAACCAGTCACTCCCTTACTCTGGCCAAATTCTGACACCCTCAGCACCAGTTATAATCAAAGATTACATTAAGTATGAAGTCAAGAAAATCTTAGACAAATAAGTCTGATAACATCACATAGAATATCTAGTCAAGTGGATGAGCTATTCTGAATATGATACTATCTGGGAACCTGCCACCAATCTCAAGAATTCCCAAGACCTCATTCAAGAGTTCAAGCAAAAAGAAACTCATTGACTGCCTGTGAGGTTCTCCTCTTGGATAGTAGATGACATACTATACTGATCAGATACATTATACATCAGAACACTCTAAGAGATACAGCATCAGCAATAAGATCCATAGAAGAACTCTGTAAACTATACAACTAACAAGGTTTGAACCAGTTCTCATCTGATCAAGATGATACTTTGGCCCTTGTCTTATACAAGGATAGCTGGTCCTTATCAATGAGCTGATATATTTTATTTGTATTTTCTTTTGGTTTTATTTTCTTATATTACCTTCTGAATTCAATGAGGACATTGATTCTTAAGAAGGAGGAGATATAATATTTTAGCATAGTTTACTCTTTTTTCTTTATCTTTTCCAGTATCTTCTGTAATCTTCCAGTACCTTCCAAATGCTTAGAAATCCTTTCTTGGTACCAAGCCTTAGTTAGAACATTCTAGTTACTTCTATTCCAGTTTTAGCTAGTCCTGGAACTTTATGAAACATTGTGGAACTTTATTTGTCATCTTTACTAAGAACTTTCCTCTTGGCATTTCCATTGATTTCTTAGATCCTTCTGGATCTTTCTTTCAGATCTTGTATAAATATTCTCTCTGTTCTCATGAATAAAGCTCAGAAAATTTTCTCTCAGAAACCACAAGATCTTTCAGAACTCTGAGTATCTCTTCAAGCTACTTTGAACTTCCTGAATCAAGTTGCTTCCTCAACTTAGAAACTAGAACCATTATAGAAATTGTCCCCTGTGGAACAAAAGCTAGCCACTTACAAAAAGAAACTCCTGGCAATCATTTATGCCCTCAAGATCTGATAATACTATCTAAAAGAAGTTGAGTTCAATGTGATTACAGATTACAGATCTCTTCAGTACATCAATACCCAACTAACTCTTTCTCATTAATAAGCCAAATAGAGTCAGTTACTTCAGATCTTTATTCTGAATATTATTTACAAGTTTGGCAAAACCTTAATTATACCAGATGTACTCTCAAGAAGATCTGATCTCACTACTATTTTACAAGTCACTATGATATCTGAATTCCTTAATCAGATCAAAATGGCATATGAATAAGACTCTCTGGTTCTACAAAAGAATACACTTTCAAGAAAAACCTTATATACTATTAAGACAAGGTTTAAATTTCTATCAATTCTAAACTATAATATAAGATCCTTCATGAAAATCATGACTCCCTACTAGCTGGTTATCTTGGAACTGAGAAGACTATCAAGAATATTCAATGAGACTACTACTGGTCCAATATGCTCAAGAAAATCAAGAAATATATTCAAAGCTGTGATCTTTATTAAAGAAATAAGTCAAGCAATCAAACATCTACCAGTTTTCTATAACCATTACTAATTCTGATTAAGAAGTTCAAACAAGTCATAATAGACTTCATTATATAACTCCTATGAACCAAATTAGACTATGATACCATTATTATATTTATAAATCATCTCACTAAGATCATGATTACTGAATCAACTACAACTAATACTACTATCTCTAAAATTATAAGAATCTTCTTTAAGTCTATCTTTTATCAATATGGACTCTCCTGAGTAATTGTCAGTGACTGTGACCCCAAATTCACAAGTTACTTCTGGCAAGCATTTTTCAAGACTCTTGGAACTCAAATTGCTATGTCTATTATCTTCTACCCTCAAACTAATAGACAAACTGAATAAAATACTTACAAATACTCAGAAACTATATATCTTATAAGTAAGATGATTGGGACCACTATCTGACCTATGCCAAGTTTGCCTACAATAATGCTATCTAATTATCTACTGGTCTTTCTCCTTTTCAACTATTATATAATCAAAACTCTAAGATCTCTATAAGTCTGGTTTCATTTCAGCAATCTAGTTATACACAAGTCTCTACTGCTTGGAACCTTATTGATAAAATGGATTTCCTTCTTAAGATTGCTACTATAAATTTACAAAAGGCTCAATAATATCAAGCTAAGTATATAGATAAGAAACCACAAGATGTCACCTATACTATTGGAGATATAGTTTTACTTAAGGCTGACAATATTAAGGCCCAAGCTCAAGTTAACCACCAGTCAGCCAAATTTCAGCCCAAGTACTTTAAATTCTTTAAGATTACCAAATAAGTCTCTATCTAGTCTTATCATCTCAGCTTATCAATAATTATATATATCCAGTATTTCATATATCATAACTCAAGGCCTGGAACCAGTCACTTTCTTATTCTGGCTGAATTCCAATACTCTCAGCACTAGTTATAGTTGAAGACCACATTGAGTATGAAGTTAAGAAAATCTTAGATAAGTAAGTCTGATATTATTATATAGAATATCTAGTCAAGTGGATGAATTACTCTGAATATAATGCTATCTGGGAATCTGCTGCCAATCTCAAGAATTCTCAAGACCTCATTTAAGAGTTTGAGCAAAAAGGAACTCATTGACTACTTATGAGATTCTTCTCTTAAACAGTAGATGATATACTATACTGATCAGATACATTATATATTGGGGCACTTTAAGAAATATAATATCAGAAATAAGATTCACAGAAGAACTCTGCAAAGCCTGCAACTAATGAGATTCAATCCAGTTTTCATCTGATCAAGATGATACTTTAGTCCTTGTCTTATATAAGGATGACTAGTCCTTATCAATGAGTTGACATATTTTATTTGTGATTTCTTTTGGTTTTATTTTCTTATATAACTTTGAGAATTCAATGAGAATATTGATTCTTAAGAAAGGAGAGATATAACATTTTAGTATAGTTTATTTCTTTTCTTTATCTTTTCTAGTATATTTCATAATTTTCTAGTATCTTCCAAATGCTTAGAAATTCTTTCTCAGTACTAAGCCTTAGCTAAAATATTTTTATCATATCTTTTCTAGTTTTAGCTAGTACTAAAACTTCATAGAAACTCATGAAACTTTATTTGTCATCTTTGTCAAGAACTTTCCTCATGGCATTTCCATTGATTTCTTAGATTCTTTCAGATCCTTCTTTCAGATCTTATATAAATATCCCATCTGCTTTCATGAATAAAGCTCAGAATATTTTTTCTCCCAGAAATCACAAGATCTTCCAGAACTCTAAGTAACTCTTTAAGCTACTTAGAACTTTCAGAATAGTTGCTTTCTTATTTAGAAACTAGAACCATTATAGGCAATATAGAGATGAGACTGTATATGGTAGAGAAGGAGATGACTGAGAGGGCAGGAGATTGACTGAAAGTATTAAAGTAAGAACTATTCAAGTACAAGGTATCAAGAGTAAAGAGAATAGAGGAGGAGAAAGAGAATTTGCTAACAGTACTCTGGAAGCTAGAGGGAACTATAGAGCAGAGAGTGAAGGTTTGGAAGGCCTTTGAGGATGTGACTATAATAGAGGAGATGGATGTTCAAAAAGTGAGAATGAATAAGAAAATATAAGAGAAGATATAGAGAAGATATTTGCAGAAAAAGCTTCTAGAGAGCTATAAGGATAGATTGAGTGGAGAGAGAGCAGGGCTCCTTGAGCTTATTGAAAGACTGGTGAACTTTCAATATGTTCCTTGGTATATGAAAATTATCAGAGAAAATAAGCCTGGGTTCTTCATAGATCTGGATGAGGAGGAGGAGACTTAGAACTACCAGATAGGTACTCTGAGTAAAGGGGTAAAGTCTGATATTGAGGTGGCAGATGGTATGATGAGGAGGGCCCAGAATATAAGATTTGAAGTTCTGAATACTGAGTAAAGAGATATTGTAATTAGGGTTAAGAAGGAGGAGCTGATTGATATTGAGAAAGAAGATATTAAGAGAGAGAGAGAATAGATAGAGATGAAGAGACTCATGACTTCCAGGTATAGGACATATAAGAGAAGAGGTATGGTTGGTGAAGATGATAAATGATCTAGCAGCAGACAAATTGACTGAGATTGACTTCTAGGTACTTAGTAAGGAGAAGTGATAGAAGCTTTTGGCTGAAGAGAGTGTAGTTGAAAAACTATAGTCAGAAGTACTAGCAGTCATACCAGAGAAGAAAGGGTATAAGATAGATACAATGAGGGAGACTAAGCTACAGAGTACAGTAGGGCAGATTATTGTTAGCTACTGGGTAGTGAGAAATAGAGCTATACTTTTTTCCATTACTACTCATATTATATATACTTTTCACACACTTTTAAATGGTTTATTGAAGAAAGTAACTAACAAAATAGCAGCAATTCAACCTCTCAGTTGGTGTACTGACTCTAGTGCTAGTATGGCATTTAGGTAGTAATAAGGAACAGAAGAGTATGGTCTGGGAATGGGGTCCTTTGGGAAGACAACTGGTAGAAGTGAAGAAAAAAGAGAGTGAGGAGCTGAGAGAGAGAAGAGTAGCAAGGGGCTGATAAGCTTTGCAGTAGCTATGAAGAATAGAGTTAGAGGGGGGAGTCTGGATAGATGGCAGCAGATTGAAAGAGAGAGAGAGAAACTGAGTAGAACCAGTAGAGTTGGGACTGGTAGAGATGGGGGGACTACTGATAGTAGCATGACTGAGAATTTGGAAAAAAAAAAAAGAGATGTGACTACTGATCAACCCAAGAAAGTGGTAAGAGTAATCTGGCAGATGGTATGATAGGGCTAATGGTGGCACCATTACTTAAGAAATCCATTTTAGAATTTGCCATCATGCTGAGCTTCTAGAGACTGATAGTAATAGCTGAGACAGTTTTGGCACTACTGAGTAAGCAATTGAGTGAGGTGGCATCTGTAAAGTTTTTGAAAGGACTAAAAGAAGTTGAAGTAGGATTTGTCAAGGAGGAGTATGTGGTGGTAGCAGTGGCTAAAGGAGTGTGAGTTGGTGAGGTTACAGTCTCAATAGTACAATGTCTGTGCTGAAACCTAAGAGTGGTATACCTAGTGATCAAGGGGGTCTCTACTGTATTACTGGAGGAGATAAAGAATAGGATTGAAAAAGTGATGAGAGAGTATGGAGAAGTGATAGATTTCAGTTGTAGAAAGGGATAATATTCTATACTGGAGCTATGAGATGATGGGGAAAGGCAGTGACTGATCAAAGATATTGAAGTGAAATCTCTTTAAGTACAAGATAGTCTAGAGTCAAGAGTATAGAGAAGGAGGAGAAGGATCTACTAATGGTGCTCTGGGAGTTAGATAGAGCTGTGGAGTAGAGGGAGAGGGCTTAGTGAGCCTTTGAAAAGACCACTATGTTCATAGAGATAAATGGTAAGAAGATTTAAGTGGACAAGAAAATTTGGGAAAGGGTATAATGGAGAAAGTAATAATAGGAACTCCTTGCCAGATTCAAGATAGGATCTAGAGGTGAGAGGCCTAGTGGAGCAATAGTGATGGGGACTGGACAGAAGAGATCTGAGAGCTTATAGCTTTCAGATTATACCCAGGCCCAGGTGGAAAGGAGGAGTCCTTCTTTGATGACTGGGTGGCAGAGAGAGATGTCAATAGAGGAGAGAAGGATAGACTATCTATAGATACAGTTAGAAATGGTACAGAGATGGAGAGGGAGGATGTTGTAATGAAAAATATAAAGAATATTTAGTTTAGAGTCCCAGATGTAGCCATGGAAGGACTAGTAGTTGGGGTGGCTGGTGAGGACCTAGTGGATACATCTGATGAGGAGTAGAATGAGTTAGCTAGTGCTGGTCTGAGTAGAGTACAAGTAGTAGGTGAAAGATCAATGATTCCTGGGGGGGAGTATATGGAAGAGAGACTATGGATATATAGAATAGTAATAGAATTAGCAAGTGAGAAGTTGAGTGATATAGACTTCTAACTAATAAATGAGAAGACCTAGAGTAACATTTTGGCAAGAATTGGTATTATGTCAAAACTGATAGTGGAATGCTTGATAGTACTGCTAGAAGAGAAAGGATATGAGATGAATGCTTTCCAGGAAGTAGAACTGGAGACAGTGATATAGAGCCTAGTTGTTGAGAGTTGGAATACTTGGAATGGGGTAGGGTTGTGGGAGACAGTATATGAGGACTATCAGTTGGAAATAGAGGAGAAGGTAGCAGTAGTAGATCAAAAGATCTTGATAGAGTTAGCTATTAGGAAGAATGAGAAAGCTGAGCTAGAAGCTAAGAGAGAACTGGACTTGTTACAGATTTAGAGATTTAGAGCAGTATATCACTTCAAATATTATTTCTTATAAACAGTACAACCAATATTTTTTCACTCAATATCAATAGATTGAGGGGCTCTGAGAGATGATGAAACATTTTTACTTGGCTCAAGGATTTAGAAGTGAACATTTTTCTACTTCAGAATATATGGTGTAAGGATGAGATAGACAAGCTGGACTGGTCAAGAGAGTGGGGAGGGGTAGCAGAATGGAGAAGAAAGGTTGAGATTCTGATATGAAAAGATAAAAAAGAACTATATAATATTGGGGGCTAGGGGGAGCATTTGTTATGGAGGATATAAGTGAGGCCAGAATGAGGGCCAGTAGTGGTTAAGTCTTGCTACTGTCTAGTAGTTAGGGGGGTGAGAGTAGCTTAGATAGAGGAGTTTTTGGACAATGGGATATTGGTAGAGACTAGAGTTGATATACTCAGGAGAGACTTCAATATGGTTAGGGATACTGTAGTGGATCACTCTGATGGTGGGCTGGGCAGATCTGACAGAAGTGGTGGGCTGAATAGATGGGAAGAGATGGAGCAACTGAGTGCTCTGGGAGATGTAGAGTGATCAAAGTGAGGGAGCCAAGTGATATTTACTCACTGGATAGATGGGCTGGAGATGTGGATTGATTGGATTCTCACAGCTGATTGTTGAGAGGTCGATGTCTAGAAGGAACTAGATATGATGTAGTGCTTCTGATCAGATTACTGGGGGGTGATAGGACAAGGTACATTTGGGGGAAGTAGGGATGGGCCTGGACATTAGTGACTAAACTGCTCTCTTTTGGAGGACAAGGAGGTATGGAGATAATAGTACTATTAAATGAAGACTAATATTGTAAAGTGGTAGAGAGAAGGAATTTCTATTGGGTACAGATAGCTGAAGCTGAAGACTACTGCTCAGGTCTTTTGGAGAGAGATAGGGAGAGCAAAGAGAAGATTGAGAAGGAAAAAGATAGAAGGAGTCTCATGTCAGCTAGAAGGTTTACTACTTGGAATAACTGGAGCCCAAGGAGAGATAGGGGAAAAGAAGAAGGAGTGGAGAGTAGTGAGAGTAAGGATGAAAATTGAGGAACTGAAGATGGTCACACATGAGGAGAAAGAGGTACAAGTTCAAGAAATGATGGTGAGACTACTAGTGGCAGAGGCTGGAGGATGGGGAAAAGCCTACAAAATATCTAACTAGACTTCTCTGGGTGTATGGATATATGATATCATTGAAGGAGTAAGGGCTATAAGGGTAGATGAGAGGCTGGTCTTCTTAGATCAAGAGTAAGTATATGACAGGGTATGGCAAGTATGGCTGGGCAAGGTCTTGGCAAGAATTGGGATTCCAGAGAGACTAAATCATGCTATTATTCAGTTACTAGAGGGGAGCAGAGCTACTATTATGGTAAATGGGTATTAAAAAGTACCATTTACATTAGAGCATAAGGTATCACAAGGAGACTCTCTGTCTCCAATACTGTATACATTATTACTGGAGCTGCTATTGGATAGGATTAGACATAGAATTGGGAGATTGACCATGTTAGAAGTGAACTAGGAGATAGGCACCTTTACTGATAATATAGCAGTTAGACTGGGCTCTGTCTAGAATATGAGGGAGCTTAAGAAGACAGTTGGCTGGTATGAATATTGCTCTAGTCAGAAGTTGAACTAGCATAAGTATGAGACAATGGTGCTGGGGAATAGTGTAGTTGGCAGGGATATTATTAGTTCAATAGTACTAGTGAGAGAGACAGTTTGATACTTAGATATCTTCCTTTTTTTTTTTTTTTTTTTTT
>RQIL01039636.1:0-28790 GCA_003951145.1 Jimgerdemannia lactiflua | reverse complement strand
TATACTGAATAAAAAATTCAATCCTTTATTTACATTTCAGAGAAGGAGACTCTATTAGGCCATATGTACATTTTTCAAAACTAATCTACTTATATCACATTGAAAAGATTGAGAATACTTCAGAATGTCCATTATTATACAGATTATAAGATCTGCCTAATATAATAAGCCAAGAAAATATATTACTCAAATTGCAAGATGATATGAACAAAAGTATAGCATAGTAACCAGCAACTATTACTATAGAAAAACTGTATAAATAACCCAGATAGCTAAACAGAGGAATGATCTATCCTCTGAGGGAATACTATCTCCTGAGGGAACACTGTCCCCTGAGAGAATACTGTCCCCTGAAGGAACACCCTCTATAAATAGCACTCTATAATTAGCCAGATAGCAATCAGATAGCAACCACAATGTATAAAATACCCCAGAGACAAGAGTGAATAAATCTCAGTCCGAAAAGCAAAGCAAAAATCAATTGTCTGGTATACTTAGGAGAAATGCCTGTCAAAAGCCACTTGATCTAGGAAGGATTGCAATACTTAGGAGATATACCTGCCAATGAGTCACTGCCAAGAAGTTGTGAGTTTTGTCTGATTTCACTCTGGTCTACTTTCTGATACAAAGAAGTTTTTAGTTCACTTGTTAGATAAGCCTGAAGAGAAGTTTGCTATTTTCCAGTTTAAGTCTATCTCTCAAAGCCAGTTATCCAACATAACTTTGAAGTCTAAAATCTATCTCTTAAAGTCAGTCCTGATGTACCTTTGCAGTGAATCTGTTCACATAAATGAAGTAGTCCTGACACAACTTTGTCAGTCAAAGTCTGCCTTTTAAGAGAAGTTTACTGATCTGCCACATTCTGCCAATCCACATTATTCAATTCATCAGTTTAAGTCTGCCACATTTTCATCTACTGATCTACTGAATTTCGCTGATCTGCATCATTCATCTGTATTATTCAGCTGCATCATTTGAGAAACTCACCACTTTTAGTCTATCTACCAGAAAAGGAACTCAATCACTTGAATTAATTATACTTAAGTTTACCATTACACCAGCAACCTGTATCCAGAACCTGTACTCTTAAGGAAACTAATCACCTGGTTCTCAGAGAGCCTGCTTATTAAGAAAATCTGCTGATTACCCAAGATTACCTAAGTTATAGATTCCCAGAGAAACTACACTTATATATAAGAAAATCTACCAAATTCGCTGTGTACAGGATCAGTCATATGAATTATCCACCATCACTCAAGAAGGAAATCTGCTTACATGCAAAGGACCATCAACCCAAGAATGCTGCTAAATTAGAAAATTGCATACAAAAAGTCTCCAGCTATTGAATATTATACCACTAAACATCAATATAGAAAAAACCTATACATATTATCTGAACATTTTGTTGCTTTTGACAAAGTAACTGAGGGCTCAAGTCAATCTACAATAGCTATCCAATCTTGTAATTTGCCTCTATTGAGTCAGACATATTACATTTAAGAGCTCAACTGGGAATATTCTCAAAAGAATTAGTATGACTTTTCAGCTCACAGAACCCAACCTTCAATCTGGAGACCAGCACTACTGCAACCTTTGACACAGCACCAATTTCAGCTACTATAGGAGAAGAAATTCCAGCTTTACAAAGTGTTTGGACAGGAAGAGATGTAATTACTTCTAGAATCGGATATCACTCAGCATCAGAAGAATCTAATATTGCAGAAGCTAGTACTGTATGAAATCCTCTACCAGTAGATACACCAATCAGAGATTTTGACAAGCTTACATCAGACAAAATAGATAACACCAATCAAGACTTTAACAATCTCATCTAAGATCTTAACAATCATCTTGAAAGATTCCCTCCAAGAGTCTTCCCTGATTTACCCAGACCAGTAACCCCAATCCAAAGAATTTAACCCACAAGACTCCTAAAAATAGTACCAAGAAGAGCACCATCTCTCAGATCTTCAGCATCTTTAAGCTTATATCCATCAATAGCCAATAACTCAGAATCAGACTCAGAAATCAAAACAGAGTCAGAAGACAGTGAGGATGAAATGGGTACAACTCTACCCACATTTGCAAGATACCCAGAGGAGGATCCAAGAGAATTCATAGATGTAATCAAAAGAATAGTAGCCCTAAGAGACTTGTCAATCCAAAGATAAATCAATGTCTTTAAGGCACAGCTGAGAGAACCAGCCAAAGGCATCTTCACCAGAACCACAAATGATATCAATACAGACCTAGGAGATGTCATAGAAAATGCAAGGTCAGAAGAAGAACAATATGAGGCTATGCAGTACTAGATTATTGAAAAGTATGCAGGAAATGAAACCCACCACAAAGCTCAAGAATCCATTATAGGAATGAAGATAAACCTTGGAGAATCCCCAAGAATATTCTTTACAAGAATTCAGAAGAGAATAAATACTGCTGGATTCAATGCTGCCAATCAAGACATCATTAGTTCAATGATCTTCATGAATGGAATTCCATCCAACATTGCTCAATATGTCTGAACCCTGGGTATCAGAAAGCCTGAAGAGCAAGTAGATGCAGCCCAAGGATACTTTGATGTCAAACAAGGAACCACCTGAACTGACAATCAAAAAGAAGACAAGAAAGACCTCTTAGTCAAAGTCCTGCAAGGAATCCTTCAAGGAGAATCAAAAGGAGAGAAGCTCACCAAAGAATGAAAGAAGGATAAGAATGAGATTCAAGACCTCAATTCAAAAGTAGACAGACTGGTTGAGCAGATTGAAAAACTCACCACTCATGAAAATTGGGACTATCAGCTAAGATATTCTCTACATAAAAATCAGAACTACCAACCAAGATATTCTCTATATAAAAATCAGAATTATTATCAGAGGAATTACTCATCCTCTGATAGTCAAAACTATCCTCCAAAAGACAGAGCAGAGGTCCAATGCTACAAGTGTAAACAGCAAGAACACTATGCCACTGAATACAATAACCAAGATAGCTTAAGGAATTCTGAACTACCAAACTGAAAGGATACCCACAACAAGAGGACAGAAGCTTACCCAGTAGAAGATTATGAGCAGAGTAACAGTGAAGAGTACAGTAACCTGGACTTGTACCCAACCAAGACTGAATATAGAGAAATAGTCTACTTAGTAGAAAAGAGAAAGAGAGTAGTAGGCTGCCCCCAAGCAGTAGGAAAGCCTCCCAAAAGAACAAGCAGGAGAATCATTCAAGATGAAAATAAAGAAAAGTAGATTGATATACCTCTCTCTTCTTCTTCACCCTTCATTCCTGGAGCTACTATCAATGGAGAAGATCCTCTACCAGAATCAGCTGATGAAGAGATGGGAGAAGAATTAGAATCTGAAACCAAGACTCCAAAGTCCAAGAAGAAATACATCCCAAAGACCATGCTCTGGGATATCTACAATGAAGCCTAGAAGAAGATTCAAGAAACCAAGATGGAAGTACCACTCTTGCAGTTCCTTCAATTGATACCTACTGGAGTAAGAAACAAGTTGCTGTGAACTATCAGATCCTACACAGGAAGAGTTCCCATCCTCCAAGAAGAACCAGCAACCCCAGCAGTGCAAGCTGTAGAAAGGTATGTCAGTATCTATTATAACGTAGGGAGCGCGGACCTTGGGGAGTTGTGAGGATTTGTGTAAAGGGGGAAATTGTACTGAACTGTGCTGACTTTATTCACTATAAAATACTGGGTTATTTATACAGATTTGTGCGCTAATTCTGCTACTATAAAGCTAAGTTATGAGTCATTTTGCCACTTGGCGAAATAATCTTGCCACTTGGCAGAATACTATACTATATTGAGAATTAGATTTAGGTACCACGTCAAATGTCTTCTCCTGATTCTTGTTTCTATTTCATACCATACGTCACACTATCTATTTGGAGAAATTGGAGGCCAGAAGGCGAAAATCCTCATTAATATAGGAGCAGCTATATGTGTCATTGCCAAGAAGTTCCTGGACAGCATTCAATGGCCCATTGATGGACCTTCTAGCCTCAGCTTCATAGTAGCAGATGGAGCCCAAACTCAACCCCTGGGAGAAGTTTGAAATATCACCATTACTCTTGGACACATTTAGTTTGCCATCCCTAAGGCAGTTGTGACCAAAGCTGTTACTTATTATATGATCCTTGGTACCAATTGGATGAAGGAGATAAATACAGATGTCATCATTGATCAACAAGTACTCAAATTTGACTACAGAGGAAAGAAGTACTGAGTCAAGGTTACCAGTTTTAAACCATCAAAGAAGAAGAAAAAGGTGACTATTCAAGAAGAATATGCTAGCAGTGAAGAATCTACCACTGAGGAGGAAAAAGAGAAAGACTCCAAAAATGACAATGACCCCAGACTGAGGCCCCAAATCAACATGGTAGAAGACAGACCAGAAGATAATGTATAGATATAAGATACTATCTCTATCACAATTGGAGCTATTGCTGGAGAAGCCAGAGAATGCACCAAATGCCTCCAAAGATAGAAATGTGAGGAATACTCATCCAGACATATGGGAATTTGAAAAGTCCTAACACTATATGCCCTGAATGCAGGAGAAAGAAGAAGAAATGCCTTCATACTACTCAGCTGAAAAGTCATACACAAGCCATACCCAATCTTGAAATTGAAGCAGCAGAAGTACAAGTAATTTGGGACCAACTACTAGAGGAAGAAGATAATGACATTTCCGAAAATAAAGAGCTCCCTGTAATTGTTTCATGGAATGATCCGAATTAGGCACTACAAGAAGAAGAAAATGACAATACTCCCTAGAGTGAAGAAGAAGCTAGACCCAACTCACAACCAGTCATTTTAAGGCCTGAAACCCATTAAGAGAGAGTCTTTCAAATGAGCAGATGCCCCCACCAAGTCATTTTTCACTCACCAAAAGACTACTGCTATCAATACCATATACAGGACCAGCAGTCCAAGCAGCCTATTGAAAGGAATCTCTAAAAATCATTGCAGAAAAAACCTCATTCTAAGAATTAGTCACCACACTTGCAAAGAGAAGAAATGGAGTAGAATTCTACACTCAGACAGAAGTAAAACTCCTGTCTACCCTCCCACTAAAGTATGTATGATGTGAATAGATATAGATTTCTAAAGCTAAGAGAAATTGAAGAAAGAAAGAAGCACTTCCAAGCCATGGGATTTTGCTACCATGGAAAGCATCCTAGATGCTGGTCTTATCAATATGAAAAGATTCATCTTAGTAAAGATATGATTATACACATACTCAAGAGAGGAGATAACAGAGCAAAGATTCAAAAGAAGAAAAAGAAGAAGCCTATAAGAAAGGTCCTCAAGATTAGTGCTCCCAACAAATTGAATTGAATCGAATTTGACCCAAACTCGATTTGATTTGATCAAATCAAAGGTCCAATTCAATTCGATTTGAATCAAATCAAAGGCTAATTCAATTTGAGTACCCTATTTTTTGAAATGTAATAACTCAATGAATACACGTCCAAATTCAATAATCTTTAGCTTGTTAGATTCCTCTTATATAGGGGAATCTAAAAGCTAAAGATTATTGAATTTAGATGTGTATTCATTGAGTTATTACATTTTGAAAAATAGGGTTCGAATCAGACCCTCAATTCGATTTGAATTAATTCAAATTGAAAAATCCCCAATTCAATTCGATTTGAATGACTCTCAATTTAATTCAATTCGAATTGATTCAATTTGTTTGGGAGCACTACTCAAGATATATGACCTAAGAGAAGATATTCTGGCTCTCATTTGCCATGCAACCTACCAAGGATAGATAGATGATGCTATCAACTTCATGGAAGCCTTAGACCCCACTGGAAAAAGAGGAATCAATTATCTTCAAGACCTCTCTACTGGAGCAAGATGGCCACATCTGGACATTAAAGGTTAGAGATCTGAAGCAACAGAAGCCTCAGCCCATGGATAGTCTATACTTGGTAAGAATATTGCACAGTTTACTCTGCTTCATCCCAATGCAATTCCACTGAAAAAGACACATTAAGAAGATATTGTCTATGATCTCAGTAGTCTTTATGATATCACTATGAGTTCTGAAAGTACAAAGCTCATCAGAACTGATATTGTCATGCAACTACCAAAAGGAACTTACATCCAGTTGACCTCAAGGTCTGGATTAGCCCTTGAAGGACTTTCTACTGAAGGAGGAACCATTGACTCAGAATACACAGACAAAATCAAAGTCATCTTAAGAAATGAAAGTGGTAAATAGATTTGAATCAACAAAGAAGACAAAATCACACAAGCAGTCTTTCTCAAATATAAGACTTCTCAGTTGCAAGAAGTACCCAAGCTCACTCAAGGAATCAGACAAATCAAAGAATTTGGAAGCTCAGATAAGAAGGAAGTACATCTCCTTCAGGTCAGCTGATTCAAAGCAAATGCCCCTCAGCAAGTATTCTGCCAACTAGTGAAGCTTCACAAGAACCTCACCCTTGAGCCAGGAGAGCAGACTACTATTGAAATCTTTGCACAACCAGACCCCAGGAATCTCTTCTTTGAACCCAATGAAGAAATTGGAAATCTGTATATAGAAGGATATATATTTCCTGACAAGATGAACCCAGTACACTCTTGAGTAACTAATACAAGCTGGGACAATATCATCCTACCAAAAGGAATCATCATTGGACACCTTGTTTCTTATCTCAACCAAACACATAGAGAAGTTTATAAATTAAACTTACAGGGAAATGACAAAATGTTACAGAAAAAAGGAAAGGCCCCTCTGTAATCCAGGAGAAAGTGAAGCCTTCCACAAACATTGGAGAAGAATTGACCCCTCAGCAACAATAACAATTGACTAAACTTCTTCATAAATATCAGGACATCTTCACTACAGACTATGGCAACCTACCATACAACCCATTATACAACTACAGTATAAATATAGGAAATGCAACACCCATCTGACAGAAACTATACAGGATACTCTACCATTTGAAGATATTCAAAAAAGAACATATACAGGAACTCTTAGACAATGGAGTCATTCAACCCTCTACCAGCTCTTGGGCTAGCCCTATACTTATTGTGCCAAAGAAAGGAGGATAGAGACTTATTGTAGACTTTAGGAAACTCAATATAGTAACCAAAAAAAATGCATACTCCTTGCCCTAAATTGATGACCTTCTGGACCAGCTACAAAATGCAAGGTACTTCAGTAGCATGGATCTATTTACAGAATTCTATGAGATATTAATGGACTCCAAAGATATTCAAAAAACAGCTTTCCTTGTCCTAGAAAAATTGTTTGAGTACTCTTTGGACTCTGCAATGCACCCCCAACCTTTCAGTGAATGATGAACTCACTATATACCCCTCTTATCTACTACTGCCTGATTGTCTATATGGATGATTCCAACATCTACTCAGCAAATTTCAAAGACCACCTGTGAGACCTTGAAGAGTTTTTCAAACTCACTCAATAAAATCATCTAAGACTCAATTCAAAGAAGTACTACTTTGGCAAACAGAAGCTTGAATTCCTTGGATTCATAGTCTCTAAAGATGGAATATATGTAGACCCCAAGAAGATTGAAAAAGTCAACAACTTTTCTATCTCCAAGACCCCAAAAGAAGCCCTGTCCTTCCTGATGCTTGCATCCTACTATAGAAGATTTATTAAGGGATTTGCTGAAATCTCTGCCCCAATCTGAATCTTGCTAAAGAAAGGAGTACTGTTCTAATAGAAAGAATCACAAGAAGAAGTCTTCTGAAAATTACAACACTGCCTGACCTCAGCACCAATCCTAGTCTGACCAGATCTGCAGAAACCTTTTATTCTGTACATTGATGTATCCAAGAATAGCCTCGGAGCAATCCTTGTATAAGAAGGACCTAATAAACAGTACTATGTGATAGCTTATACAAGCAGAGCCACCAACAAACAGCAGACCAACTATGGGAGCACCAAATTGGAATTCTTGCAGTCATATGGGTGGTCATCTTGTTCAAACATTACCTTATTGGAAGAAAGTTCATCCTGATTATAGACCATGCAGTTCTCAAATGGTTACTACATCGAAAAGACCCCACTGGAATCCTTGCCTGATGGATCCTTATCCTTCAAGATTATGAAATCAATATCATCTATAAAGCAGAAAGAACTCACAACAATATTGATATTCTTTCCCACATGACCCAATGAATTAAAGGAAGAGTGTACCTCAGAACTACACTCTCAAAGAAGTTCCCAAGACTATCAAGGAGCAAGAAGATCTCATCTGACAAGAACACCAGAAAGCCCACCAAGGACAAAAAAGTACAGAAGATAAGATTCAAGAATAATATCAATATTGGCCCCACCTCAGAGCACAAGTCCAAGATATCATCCAAAAATATGACACCTGCCAGAAGTATCAAGAAAAGAAGAACTATTAAGCCCCTCTACAACTGATTCTCCCACCCACTCACATCTTTTAAAGATGGAGAGTAGACATAATTAGACCCCTGTCAGTAACACCAAAATAAAATAGATACATTCTAGTATTTGTTGAACATCTAACCAAATGGCCCAAAGCATACCCCATGGAGATTGCAGATGCTCTAACCATTATTGGACACCTTTATGATCTCATCCACCAATATAGACCCCTGAAGAACTTATCTCTGACTGAGGAACTGAATTTGTGAATACATATTATAATCTCAAGTTATATATAAATTCATAAGATCTATCTGAAAAGAACTATCTTCTATCACCTACAAACCAATGGAATGATTGAAAGAATAAACCAGACCATCAAAAAAGGACTTGCCAAGGTTAATCCTACCAATTGGGATCTCTACTTACCCAAAATTCTGTGGGAAATCTGAAATACTCCTGCTGCTTCAACTAAACAAAAGCTCTTTAAAATGATGTTTACCAAGAAGACCAGAACTACTGACCATGAGAACCTTGGAAAGCTTCTTGAAAAAGGAGATTAGCTGTGAAAAGATACCCAAAACCAGATTATTAAGGTTCAGGAAAGACAAAAGAAGTATTATAACCAGAAGCAGAAGGATCAGAAGATCAAGATTGGAGATTAAGTCCTAGTTTGGAGAAGCATGATCGAAACAAACTTTGCCACCAAACTGGAGCTGAAATGGGAAGAACCATATCTTGTACACAATATTAGAGAAATCAGCATCTATATAAGAAGTATGAATGGATGAATCTTGAGAACCCCAGTTCACATCAATCACCTCAAGATATATCTGCATAAACCATAACTCAGAGGATTGACCAGTGCCTCCAGACCCTGATCCTCAGCTCCTTTCAAGCCCTACCAATCTCTCTGTCTCTGTTTTGCCAAATCTAAGAATATCTTGAAAACCTCACCATTGCTTAAAGATTATTACAAATCCACTAACTCCAGGCTTACTACTCTATTGAACAAACCCTACAAGGCTAAGTTTACCTAAGAAGTCCTGCTGGCCTTACCCGAAAGAGTGCTGTAGCTGCTGAATGAATTTATACTCTATATAAATGAAATGTTGAAGCCCTTCTCCAAGCCCAGTTCTATCTCAATAACATCCAGAAGATAAATACTGTCACCTTTCAAAGTACCTTGCAACAGATAGAATTTCTATTCCCAGAAGAACAAAAAGATCAGCTAGACCCAGAGTTAGAATAGAGTGAACCAGATAGTACTCTCAAATAAATTGAATCAATTCAAATCGAATCAAATTGAGGATCATTCAAATCAAATTGAGTTCGAATTAAATCAAATTCAAATCAAATTGAGGTCTGATTCAAAATCTATTTTTAGAAATGTAATAACTTGATGAATACATATCCAAATTTAATGATCTTTAGCTTATTAGATTCCCCTATATAAGAGGAATCTAACAAGCTAAAGATCATTGAATTTAGATATGTATTCATCGAGTTATTCACATTCTATAAATGGAGTTCAAATTGGACATTGAATTGAATCGAATTTAGGTTCAATTTCATTCAATTCAATTCATTGGAAGCACTACTTATGAATACAACCTCTCTGTTAATAACCTATACCCTTCTCCAATTCTTGTTACTAATGACCACTACTAACTTCCTATGACATCCCTCTTGTGGGCCATACCTCATTCGCCAATCTGATAGAATATCCACCACTAGTCTCTCTCAAATTGCCTCCTTTTCCTTCCTTGTCATCAATCTGCCCTTCTCAAAAACCACCTACCAGTGACCTACAAACTCCATCCAGACTGTCAATACCCACCTCAGCTTAAGCCAATTGTCACCAATACCTTCCAGCATGTGCCTCTTCAATATCTTCTAGTGACCAGCCCCACAACTTCTCTAAATCCCTCTTAGTCATCTTCCTACCTCTACCCAGAAACTGTCCAGAGCCTCAAACTCTCCAAGCCAATGTTCTGGGGTCTGCACCACCCCGACCTCCTGCCCCACTCCCATACATTCCTTATACTTAAAGGTCTCTCTCAGCCTTAAATGCCCTGACCTGAAGTTCAATATAATATTCCGCTATAAAATCCTCCACCAAACCACTCAGAATTTGAGGGGCATCCACTTCTTCATTTCTATCCCCAAGGTTCACAGGGCTTTCCAGTCCTACTCCTCCTCAATCCCCATATGCTACCATCTCTCTGGCCATAGATTCTGCCCCAGCCCACATTGACTATCCACCCCAGCCCCCAGGTTAAAGTTCATTGCTAGCACCTCTACAAGCAGCAGCCTATACTACTGCAACATCTCCACATCCTGCTGCTCAGCCTCAATATAGCCCTTCCACCTAACTCCAATCCTATGTAACCTCTTAGCACTTCTTACCAGAATTCCTTATACTGGAGTCTCTTACTTCCCCCCCCCTCCACTATTACCAGAAGGTCTCCAGATAACCCCTGGGGGCTATACCTTGCCTCCCACACCTTCTGCAGTAGTAGGACCCAGCTGTTCCCTTTGGCACCACTGCCCTCTTCAACCACCAGATATGAAGATATTGCAGATATTTAGAGAAGTCAACCAGCTCCAGGCCACTCCTTTCCACTAGTATCACCAAAACCTCTCACTTAAACTGACTTCTACAGCCTACCCAAATCCACACTCTTGCTAACTTCAACAGCCTTTTGACCACCCACACCAGAAAGTCCAAGTAATATACCAGGTATCACAACTTTGGCATCTAATAAACATTCAATATAGTCACCCTATTAGCCAGAGAGATATGCTGCCCTCTTCAGCTCCTCAGAACATCTCTCCATACTCCCACTCTGGCCTCCCACCAGACCTTAAGGCATACACTGAGAGGAATATCCCCAGATCTCACACTATCTCTCCAGAGAGAATGATAGTATCAATGATATCCCCTCTAATTAATCCATTACTCAGAACTATTATCTCCCACTTGTGCCAGTTCAGCTTCTGCCCAGAGTACTATTCACATCAACCTACTACCTTCTTGAGCTCCCCCACATCCTCAGTAGTGCCCAGACCACTACTATATCTTCTGCAAAGGCCCCCACTTTCCAATTCATTCCCAGTATAGTCAGCTCTTCAATTCTCTGACTAACTCTATCCAACAGAGGCTCCAAAGACAATGTATATAAAATAGATAACAGGGGATCTCTCTGTAGCACCCCTTACCCAAGTGGGAAGGCAATGCCCCTATATCTATTGTGGTGTGCGTTTTGTATAACTATATGCTTCAAGCACAGCTCAATGTGCCACTTGATGGAGCGCGGTCAATATGTATGTCGAGATAAAAGGGTCTTCGAGTGGATAGTCACATGATTGGCTCATTCGAAATGTTGGCAAAAGTTGGCAGTCAACAGTTGATGACAATGGCTCAGTTGTTTAGTGGATAATAGATTGTGACGGTCGACGATCGTGGCGCAGTGGGTAAAGAAAGCAGAGGTCAACAGCTTGCTCATCCGTCTGACTTGTTAACTTTGACGACGTTGGAATGGAATGGCGATGGGTCTCTGGAATGGCAGTGGCTCGGGCTGGCTCTCTTAAGCTAAGTATACTGGGTTCCTTGGGTCTTAACACTTGAATATATGGGTCTCGAATCTTGAATGCAGGGTCCGAATGTCGAATGCGCGGGTCTTGTACTGAATGCACAGTCCGAATGTGCGGGTAACAGGATCTCGGTGACGGTTTCCGGGAATAGCGGTTTCCTTAACTGGCAGCGGTCTCGAAACTTGACGGCGGTCTTCCTGACAGTTTACTTGAACTGAACGGGGTGGCTTTCCTTGACTTGGTGGCGGCAAGAGTAATTCTTTAACTCAAACTTCATTATCTTGTTCTCAGAATTCCGGTCTCTTGGCGGCGGTCACTCTTGAATATCCATAGTGGTCGATTTCCTGGTGGTCTTAGAAGTTCGCGGCGGTCCGTAGTGGCGAATTCCTAATGGCGGTCCTTGATGGTTTTCCTGGCGGTTTCTTGGCAGTCTTGAACAAGAGTTATCCTTGGCTCTTGGAGTCTTTCCCAAAGTTCCTTCAACTTAAGTTGGTTTATCTTACACTAGACTTCTTGTCATTCAGATAAAAGCCAATTGACTGAGGTTATTCACTCTAAGAATACGGGTTATTTATACAAGTTTGCTGGGTTACTCGTATGGTTGCTATTGCTATCTGGGTTAACTATAATGCGCGGTTACTATGATACATGGCTAAGTTATCTTGCAGGCTGTTACAGGTGTTGCTAAAAACAGTTGTGTGTTTGAGCATCACTGAAAACGGAAGGGTCCAAAGACATCGCTCAAAGGGGATGGGTCGAAAAGCATCGCTGAAAATGGAATACGTGACTTGCTGACATGTGGGCCAAAATGGACGGGTTGAAAGACATCGCTCAAAACGGACAGGTCGAAAAGCATCGCTCAAAGGGGACGGGTCGAAAAGCATCGCTGAAAATGGAATGCGTGACTTGCTGACATGTGGGCCAAAATAGATGGGTCGAAAGACATTGCTCAAAGGGGATAGTATCCTTCATCAGGGGCATCCAAGTCATTTTGTGTGACTTCATCATTCCATTCTTCGAAAGGGGGGAGTGCCGGCCAGGAGGTGAGGGGGTAGACTAGTGGCCAATCATCTTCGATGACATTCTTTAATCCTTGGACAGCCTGAATGCGGACAGAGGACTGATAGACTCTCTGTTGCTCTTTCTCCTCTTCTTCTTCTGTGGGTTCATTGGTTTCAGTGTCGGAGAGGGCTGCTTCGGGAGTAGGGTATTGGAGTTCTTGAACCTCTTCTTCAAAGGTAGGGACCTCTTGAGCATCTTCTTGGTTCGGCTCCCAAATGATATGGTGCGAATTGAGACTAACAGGGTGGTGAGTAGCTGGGGTAGCTCCAGCGGGTACTTCCATGGTGATGGGTGGTCCTTCGAATATCTCCATAAGGCTCATGAGGTGGCCTTGATGATTGTCTCGAAGGGGTGTAGTGTGGTATCCTGGCAGGGTGGGTTCGGTGTCTTGACTTCCCACGGCGATGCGGTTGCTACCAATGTGGTTGGCTACTTCAGCTTCTATCCAATTGGCATCCTCTGCTGATAGGCAGGCAAGGTTTCCCATGGTTACTCCTTGCAAATGTGCTATGGCCCAAGGGATGTGGCGGAATATCTGGTGGACATGGAGAGCTCTCTTGATCAGGTGGTCTGTGGTCAATAGTTCAGTAACGAGGTCTTCCCAGTTGTTTTCTTGGATTTCATTGCGGAGGCGGTGTCCGATTTTGTAGTCATGCCAGAGGGTCATCCGTTCGGCGGTGTCGGATTTCGTAGTCATGCCAGAGGGTCATCTGTTCGGCAGTGTCTTTGAGCTGTTGGGTTATTATATACTGGTAGTTGATGAAGTGCCTAAGATCCTCGGTATAGAAGTTCAGGTGTTTGGTGGTATCCGGGCACCAGATAGCCTTCTTGATGGCTTTGAAGACCAGGGTCTTTGGGCTAGGCAAAGGGGTAGAGCGGTGGGAGGTCTGGTTGGAGCGGCAGGTGGGAGGCATTGTGTGGGGGGTTTCTTATTCTTTGGTGCTGATTCTGAGGCTGAGGCCAGGTCCTTTAAATAACGTGGTCTTCTTCTTCAGCTCGGATTATCTTGTCTCCTTTTGGTACAATCACTTGACAGTTTAGGTCAGTCATAGGTTATCATGCCATAATGTCGTCTGATCCTAGCAGTCACCGAGTACTCTGAATTTTGACATGGTCGATTGTAGACGTCACATAATTTACTATAATTGCTGCCCTACTTCCCTCTAAAAGGTGAATGATAGAGCTCTCCAAACCTCTAGAGATTCAAATCCTCTCCAGTATCTTCTCTAACCAGACTCACTGTACCCTGTTATAGGCTTTCTCTTAAAAACCAGCTGGCCATCAACTCTAGCAGCTCTAGCCTCTTCATTATCACTATACACCACAAACTGTACTATTCCTGATCAACAGCTCTCCCACAAATCCCCTATGCTCCTCTCTTAGGACCTGTTGTGCCACCTTCTATAGTCTTGCCACCAACACCTTCATGACCAGCTTCCTGTCCCTATTCAGGAGCATAATCAGCCTCCAGTTCTTCTAGCTCTCATTTTGCCCCTTGTCTTTATAGAGTAGTGCCACCAACTCCATCTTCTGACCACCCAGCTAGGTTCCAGACTTGACTACTTCATCACATATCTCACATCTATTAAGCACTCACTTCACCCTCACTATCCTCTTCCAGAAGTCCCAGGGTTGTTCTTTTTCACCAGGGGCTGTCCCCGACTTTGTAGCTGCCAGAACATACATAATCTCCTCCTTCCTCACTAGTCTTGTCAGATCCTCCAGCCCTTCCACCTCCTGAGGGCACCAATCCTCCAAACACTCCACAATGGTCTCACTGTCCTCACTTCCCCCTTTCTCACTCCACAGCTTCTCCCAATGATCCTTGAGGTTCTCTAGAATCCCCTAGACCCAAGTTACCAAGAGGTCATCCCCTTCAATAATTCCTTCCCACCACTGCCTCACTCTCCTCACCCTCAGCAGCCTAGAAAGGTACTTGGTAGGCCTCACTCTTTCTTCCAGCCCTTACCACCTAAGTCTTGCCACCATTTCTTGAATATGAATCTCCTTCTCCATCCTCCATCAACCCTTCAGTTCCTCAATCTCCATCCTTACCCTTGCTATCCACCAGTCCTCCTTCTTCTCCCCCACTGGTCCCTTTATGTCTGACCACTGTAACAGCAATTGCTCAACTGACAGAAAGCCCACAGCCCCTTCTTCTACTAAAGCCTACCCTTCTGCCTCCCAGCTTCCCCCCAGTACATTTTTGGTGCCTTCTTCATCACCCACCAGACCCTCACTGCGGCCCCCTCTTCCTGCCACTTAGCAATACCAGCCCCCACCTCTCCCTCCCATCTCTCCCACAAAGCTCCATTCTCCAATAGAGCATAGTTGAGCCACTAATGTCCAGGCCCATCCTTACTTTTCTCAAAGTTCCTCTGCCCCAGTACCCCCTAATAGTCCAACCAGGAGCACCAGACTACCCCAACCTCCTGCCAAACATTTTCTCCTCAGCAGTTTGCCAAGAGTACCCAATCAATCCTTGTTTTCAGTCCATTAACCCAATATATGAAGATCTTAGCCTCTCTCCACTTGACCCTTCCCATATCTCCCAGAGCACTCAGTCTCTCAATCTCCTCCCATCTGTCCAGCCCACCACTATGGCCAACTACCCCTGCTCCTTCATCAGATTGATCCAGAGAAGCATTCTGTACCATATTGAAGTAACCACCCAGGATATCTACCCCAGCCTCCATCAGTGCCCCATCCTCCGGCAGTCCTTCCAGCCAACCCACTCTCTCACTATAGACTGCTGGACAATAATAAGAGCCAACCACTATTGGGACCCACCCCGGCCTCCTCCACATTCCCCATAGGAGGCATTCTCTCTACTCCCCAATGTTCTCCAACTCTCCTCTACTCTTGTTAATCAGAATTCCAATCTTTTCCCACTATTCAGCCACTCCTCTCTATTCCTTAGTCCAATTTAGCTTATCTACCTCTTCCTTGCACCTTACATCCTAAAGTAGAAAAAGATCAGCCTCCATTCTCTATAGCCTTTTAAAAATGATCTGACATTACACCCCATAATCACCAGATATGAAGATAGTGCAGTCATTTAGAAAGTCAACCAGCCCCAGGCCCCTCCTCTTCACTGATGTCACCAAGACCTCCCACTTGATCTGACTTCTGCAGCCTACCCAGATCCATTTTCTTGTCAGCTTCAATAGCCTCTTGACCACCTATGCTGGAAAGTCCAAGTGATATACTAGGTACCACAGTTTCGGTATTCAGTAAATGTTCAGCATAGTCACCCTACCAGTCAGAGAGTTATGCTGCCCTCCCCAGCTCTTCAGCATATCTCACCCTGCTCCCACTCTAGCCTCCCACCAGGCCTTAGATAGTACTGATCCATATACTGAGAGGAAAATCCCCAAAATCCCACACTGCTTCCCCAGGGGAATGATAGTACCAATAATGTCTCCTCCAACCAGACTATTCCCCAAGACTATAATTTCACACTTGTGTCAGTTCAGCATCTTTCCAGAGCACTATTCATACCAACCTACAGCCTCCTTAAGCTCCCACACATTCTCAGTATTGCCCAGACCCACTACCATATTATTCGCAAAGACTCCCACTTTCCTATTCATGCCCAGCACATTCATCTCTTCAATTCTCCATCTGATCTGTCCAGCAGTGACTCCAAGAATAATGTATATTATATAGATGACAAGGGGTCTCTCTGCAGTACCCCATGATTAAGCAAGAAAGCAACTCTTCTATAACCATTCCCTATGATAGCTATCTGACTTTCTTCCAGAAGGCAAATAATAGCACTCTCCAATCTCCCAGGAAGACTAATCCTCTCCAGCACCTTCTCCAGCCAGACTTGTTACACTCTGTCATAAGTTTTCTCCTGGTCTAAGAAAACCAACCAGCTATCCACTCCAGCAGCCCTAGCCTCTTTTATAACACCATGCACCCAGGCTGTGCCATCTTTAATCAACTATCTCCCAACATATCCTCTCTACTCCTCTCCCAGAACCTATTGTGCCACTATCTGCAGCCTCACCACCAGCACTTTCATGATCAACTTCCTGTCTATGCCCAGGAGTATAATCAGTCTCCAGTTCCTCCAGTCCTCTCTTTGTTTCTTGTCCTTGTAAAGCAGTACCACCAATCTCAACTTTTGACTGCCCAGCCAGCAATCAATCTCAACCACCTCATCACACATTTCTCTCATCTTATGGAGCACTCCCTTCACCCTCACTATCCTCTTCCAGAAGTCCCAGGGTAGTCCATCCTCTCCATGGACTGTCTCCAATTTTGTAGCTACCAGGATATACAATATCTCCTCCTTTCTCACCAGTCTTGCCAGCTCCTCCAGCCCTTTCACCTCTGGTGAACACTAATTCTCTAAATACTCCACAATGGTCTCACTGTCCTCACCTCACTCTTCCTCACTCCAAAGCTTCTCCCACCAATCCTTAAGCTCTCTGAGGACTCTCTGGACCCCAGTCACCAAGCAGCCATCCTCTTCAATAATCTCCTCCCACTACTGCCTCATCCTCCTTGCCCTCAGAAGCCTAGAAAGATACTTAGTAGGCCTCTCTCCTTTCTCCAGCCCCTGCCACCTAAGCCTTGCCACCATTCCCTACATATGACTCAACTTCTCCATCTTCCACACTCTCTTCAGTTCCTTAATCTCCATCCTCACTCTTACTATCCACCAGTTCTCCTTCTCCTCCCCACTAGTCCCTTTATGTCTGACCACTGCAGCAGCAATTGTTATATATAGTGAGAAGCCCACTGCCCCTTCTTCCTCTGGATTCTACACTTTTGCCTCCCAGCCTCACTCCAGTATATTTTTGCTATCTCCTTCAGCTTCATCCACCAAACCCCCACTGAGATCCCCTCCTCTCTCTACCTAGCAATATTAGCTCCCACCTCCCCCTTCCATCTCCCCTACAATTCCCCATCCTCTAACAGAGTATAGTTGAGCCACCAATTTCCAGGCCCATCCCCACTACCCCCGAAATTTTCCTGCCCCAGCACCCCCCAATGGTCCAATTATGGGCACCAGACTACTCTAAGTATCTGCCAAATATCCTCTCCACAGCAATCAGCTGAAAGTAACCAATCAATCCTTATTTCCAGTCCATCAACCCAGTGTGTGAAAACCTTAGTCACTCTCCACTGGGCCCTCCTTATAGCTCCCAAAGTACTCAGTCTCTCAATCTCCTCCCATCCGACCAACCCACCACTATGGCCAACAACTCCCACTCTCTCATCAGACTGATCCATTGAGGTATTCTATATCATGTTGAATTCACCTCCCAGGATATCCACTCCAGCCTCCATCAGTGGTCTGTCCTCTAGCAATCCTTCAAGCCATCCTACTCTCTCATTACATACTGCTAGACAATAACAAAAACCAACCACTATTGGGCCCCACCACAGCCTCCTCCATATTCCTCACATGAGGTGTTCATACCACTCCCCAGTGTCCACCAACTCTCCTTTACTCTTGCAAATTAGGATTCCAACATTTCATGCCATTCAGCCACTTCTCTCCATTCCTTTGTCCAATCCAGCTTGTCCACCTCTGCCTCACATCTCACATCGTGCAGAAGAAAAAGATCAGCCTTCATCCCATATAGCCATTCAAAAATATTCCAACATCACTTCACACCCCATAACCCATTTGACATTCTGATATAAAATGTTAGTTACACTATTCATAAGGAATAATATTTATAGGTAATTTATCTTTCTCAGTCCATTCAGATTTCTAGCTTGATATTCATTTTAGACAGGTCTAAGAGATATTCAACTTTCACCTCCATCTCTTCAATCTCCTTCTTTTCTAGTATGGCTGCAATCTCCTGATCAGCCTCATTCTCTTTCTCCTCTGCTTCTTCTCTATAGTCCTTACAGACCAATCTCCACAGCTCAGCTCTATCTTTTGCCACCCAGCAATCTTCTACAGCCTGCTCTGCTACCTCTCTCAGCTCAGCTTCCCTCTTAGCATTAGCACTTCCAACAACAGCTTGTCCAAGACCCCCTCTCCAGCCAGAATAATCTGCTATTCCTCCTCCCTCAGGATACAGAAATCCACCTCTGCATGTTCATCTGCCACCAGGTCATTAAATGTTGCCAGCATCCACTCTGTCCCCCCAACCTGATCAATACCCAGAGTCATTGGCCTCTTGCTCTCCCCAGTCTCAGCATCCCCCATCTCACCCTCATCAGACTGCTCTCCAGCTATCCCAACTACCACACCTCTAAGCTTGGTATCCAGAACTCCAAACCTCATACTCTGGGTTCTCTTCATCACTACATCCTCTTTCTTAGTCTGTGGTGCCAAGCTGTAACCAAGCCTCCCCCTTCTCAGCCTGGTCTCTCTTCTTCTCATCCAAATCGACAAAGAACCCAGACTCATCCTCCCCAATAATCTTCTTGCACTGGGGGGTATGCTGCAAAATCTCCAGACAATCTGTGAATCCCAGCAGTGGCACCATCCCCACACCCATCTTCTCCTTGAAGCTCTCCAGTAGATTATTCTACATATACCTTCTCTGCTCTCTCTTCTATACCTCCTTATCCACTTTCACCTTTCTGCTATTCATCATCTTCACTACTATTGCATTCTCAAAGACCTCCCAAGCCTTTGTTCTCTGCTCCATGACTCCTTCCAACTCTCACAGTGCTATCAACAGAT
The DNA here is from genome assembly GCA_003951145.1 of Jimgerdemannia lactiflua. Taxonomy (NCBI): domain Eukaryota; kingdom Fungi; phylum Mucoromycota; class Endogonomycetes; order Endogonales; family Endogonaceae; genus Jimgerdemannia; species Jimgerdemannia lactiflua. The sequence continues at coordinate 9,062 of RQIL01039636.1, read as the reverse complement.
CCTCTTCCTCCTTCTCAGTCCTCTTCACCCTTGATATCTTGCACTCAAATGGGTCCCACTTCAATACCTTCAGCCAGTCACTCACCTTCTCAGTCACCTCCTTTCCAGCCACCTTCAGCCTCACCTCTATATCTTCTGTCCTGAATGATATCCCCTCCTATATCTAAAAATCAATAATAATTATATTGCTATACTTCCTCATTACCACTCCAATTTGTCCCCTCATTTCCTCTATAGATACTGTAGGGACCTCTTTTGCACCACTCTGGGGTCTCAGTATAAATACTTAAACATAGGCACCACAACTTTGCTCTCCATGACCCTCTTCAACAAGGCATCCACAAAGTGCTTCTTCTTTACAAATCTGGCTTCAATCTCCTTCAGCTCCTTCAGGAACTTCACTGATACCACATCAGCCAGCTGCTTCTTCAGCAGCCCCAAGACCATCTTTGCTATCACTGCCAGACCCCAGAAGCTCACTGTGACTATAAATTCAGAGATTGACTTCTTGAGTAATGGGACCACTACCAGGCCAATTATACCATCTAACAGATCACTTCTGTACACTGGTCCCAATCCCCCCTGGCTCTTCTTGATATTATCAGTAGCCATATTTGGATTTTTTCCAGATTGCCCATCACATCTCCATCAGCAGTCTCAGCCTCTATGCCAGTCATACTCCCTCCAGCCCTCTCCTTCACTCCTTCAGGCAGTACTCCTCCAGCACTTTCAGTCTTCTCCTTCTCCTTCCCCACTGCCCCCTACCTCTCAGCACTCTCTCCTCTCCAACTATTTTTAACTGCTGCTGTGAAGCTTACAGCTCCACCACCTCTGACTTTCTTATTTGACCTCTATTCCCCTCCTATACTTCCTCTCTTTGATAGTCCAAAGAACCCTGGTCCAATACTAATCCCCCCCTTACTATACTGCTAGTTGAATGATGGAACATCTCCCACACCAGTACACTTACCAGAAACTTACTTTATTGCCATTGCCTTAAGAGTTTTCTTTAATAAATAATGAAAAAATATATCAAAAGTGTGTGAGAATTTGGTGTAATGTGAATTTTACCAGAGGAAGGAGTGGTCCAGACTTATTTAGCCACCTTCTTCCACTACTACTCACATTATACACACCTTTCACATAATTTTTGAATAGTTTATTGAAGAAAGTAACTAACAACATGGCAGTAATTCAACCTCCTGGTTGGTATATTGGTTCCAGAAATAGTATGACATTTAGGTGGCAACAAGAAATAGAAGAGTATGGTCTGGGAATAGGGTCTTTTGGAAAGGCAACTAGAGGAAGTAGAGGAGATAGAGAGCAAGATACTGAGGGGGATAGGAGTGGTAAGTGACTAATGAGCTTCATGGTGGCTGTGAAGAATGGAGCTTGAGGAGGTGGCTTGGATGAATGGCAGTAAGTTGGAAGAGAGAGAGGAAAGCTGAGTGAGAGCTGCAGGGCTGGGCCTGGTATAGTGGTGAAGGAGGTTAGTAGAGCTGGGACTGGTAGGAATGGCATGACTGCTGATAAGAGTGGGACTGGGAATCTGGAAAAAAAAGAAGATGTGACTGCTGATTAAACTAAGGGAGCAGCTAAGGGATTGAGGTCAACATACAAGGAAGATCTGGCAGATGGTGTGATAGGGCTGATAGTGGCTCTATTACTCATCAGAATTCACCATCATGCTGAGCTTCTGGGGACTGACCATAATAGTTAGGATGGTATTGGTGCTCTTGAGCAAGTAATTGAGTGAGGTGGCATTGGGGAAGTTTTTGAAAGGACTGAAGGGAGTTAAAGTCAGATTTATCCAGACGGAGTATATAGTAGTAGCAGTGGCTAAAGGAATGTAGATTGCCAAGGTTATGGTACTAATGGTGCTGTCTGTATTGAGACCCTAGAGTGGGGCATCTGATGGTCAAAGGGGTTCTACTATTTCTATAGAGAAGATAAAGAACAGGGTTGGAAAGGTGTGAAGGAATATAGAGAGGTTGTAGATATCAGATTTCAGCTGTAGAAAGAGATAAAATTCTGTACTAGGGATGTGGAGGTACAACTGCAGGTAGCTGGAAAGGAAGTGACAGATAAAGTTGGAGACTGGCCTAGGATACTGAAGTGAGACCCCTTCAAGTATAAGATATCTAGAGTCAAGAGTATAGAGGAGGAGAAGGAAGATCTCTTGATAGTGCTCTTGGAGTTGGATGGGGCTATATTGTAGAGGAAGAAGGCTTGGAGAGCCTTTGAAAAGGTTATGATATTTGTGAAGGTCAATGAGAAGAAGATTCAGGTGGATAAGGAGATCTAAAAAAGGGCTCAGAGGAGAAAGCAGCAATAAGAACTCCTCATGAGACTTAAGGAGAGATCTCAAAGTGAGGGGTCTGGTGAAGGACCTGTGGTGGGGGATGTGTAGAAGGGGCCTGAGGGTTCACAGCACTCTCAGTATGCCCACCAGAGAAAGAGACTGGATAGAAAAGAGGATCTCTTCTTTGATGACTGAGTGGTAGAGAGAGATATCAGTAAGGGTGAGAGGCACAAGCTATCTATGGATATAGCTGGAGTTATAGGGATTGAGGCAGAGGATGTTATGATGAAGAGTGTGAAAAATGTTCAGTTTGGAGTTCCAGATATAGTCATGGAGGGATTGGTAGTTAGGGTGCCTGGAGGGCCTAGTGGATATATCTGATAAAGAGTGGGAGGAGTCAGTCAGTGTTAGTCTGAGTGGGGTACAAGTAGTAAGAGAAAGATCAATGACTCCTAGAGGAGAGCACATGGGAGAAAGGCCTTGAGTGTGCAGGATGGTGACAAAATTAGTGAGCAAGGAGTTGGGTGGAATGGATTTTTGACTTATGGATGAGAAGATCTAGAGTGATATCTTGGCAGGAGTGGGTATTGTGGGAAAGATGATGGTGGAATACTTGGTGGTGTTGCTGGAAGATGAAGGATATGAGGTAAATACCTTCTATAAAGCAGAATTGGGGATGGCAGCACAGAGGATAATGGTTGAGGGGTGGAATATCTAGAATAGAGCAGACTATTAGTTACAAATGGAGATGAAGAACACAGTAGCAGTTTAAGAGATCTTAGTAGAGCTAGAGACTAGGGAAAATGAGAAAGCTGAAATAGAGGCTGAGAGAGAGCCAAATCTGTCAAGAATGGATCAGGATCTTGAGATTTAGGGTAAAACATCATTTCAAATATTATTCAATATAAATAGTATAACCAATATTTTTTCACTTAATATCAATGGGCTAAGGAGATCAGGGAGATGATGGAACATTTTTACATAGCTTAAGAACTTGGAAGCAGATGTATTTCTACTATAGGATATAAGATGCAAGAAAAAGGTAGACAAGCTATACTGGTCCTAGAGTGGGGAGAGGAGACTCCTTTCACTTGAACCATTCAGGGACAGTTAAGCCACAACTACATCTTCTTGCAGAAACAACACATTAAAGAGTTTTTATTTTGCAAACTACAGTATACTACATAGTGCTGGAGTCTAGGATACTATATGAATAAGTTTCACTAAAAACCAACAAGTTGTGGAGATATGGTGAGTCAAGAATCATCAGGCTCAGAGAGACTGGAGAGGAGGGCTATGGCCTTGGATTCCCAAAGGGCTATGCAGCAGCTGTAGGCCAAAAGGGAGCACAGAGGAGTGGAGGAGGGGCTGGGGCTAAGGCGAACCTAGGTGGATAGCAGACTGTGGGTAGAGGTGGGGGCAGTACCACCAGAGCTGAGGGAATGGGCAGCAAGGGGCATAGTGTTGACAGGGAGAGTGGTCAGGTGACAGGTCAGATGACTGGCAAGGGTCAAGAGTGGGGGAGTGTGACTGAAAATTCAGTGGCTAAGCAGATGACCAGAAATGGTAAAGTACATGAGAGGGGCAATACTGGTATTACTGGTGACATGACAGGAAATGCAGCAGGAGGAAGAGGAAAAATCACCTTAGCAGCTTGAACTAGAGAGCTAGTGGTATGACCCTTCTTCCACAAATCTGTTTCAACTTGGGCAATCTCAGCAAACATCCTTGGACTTGAAATGTCAGTGATGGTCAGAGGAGTCTGGGTGGAGATTGCTAGATGCCTGAGGTGGGACCCCTGTGCCATCCAACTGGTGGTAGAAGGAATGCCAACCCTGGGGAGACAAGAGATGAAAGAGCTGATCTCAGCAGAGATGGGGAAATGTGGGGAGATGGTGGATTTCGGATTCATGTTCTGGGAAGGAACAAAACTGAGAAATGGAATGTATGAGGTTATGGTGCACCTTGAGGGACAAGAAGTCACAGGGCTGAAGAGAGACTGGTCTGAGGTGATCTGAATTGATGATCAAGAGTATTGATTGTGGAGGGGGAAAGGTCAGAGAATGATGAGGAGGAGCTTTCAATAACTCTGGCAGAGCAGGTAGCTGCTAAGAAAGTACATACAAGGAAATGAGAGGAGTATGCCAAGGACTGGGTGTGGGTCCAAGTAGGTGGACAGAGGAAGAAGTTGAAACGAGAAGGCTGGAAGAGACTGCAAACTGCTATTAGCTGCACAAAAAATGAGGAAGCTGAAAGGGCAGCCCTGGCCACCAATGCGATGGAGAAAGTAGAAGTAGTACCAGGAACTACTATACCCCAGGAGGGGGTCTCTGCATCACAACATGCCCCTAACCCAACTGTTGAAACAAAGGGGAAAGAAAAAGAGGATTCAGATTAGGGGACAAATGAGCTCAAGGGACAAGATGTGGTACTGGAAATGCAGCAAGAAGTCATGAGAATGGGAGAAACTGCAGCAGTGCACTGGGAGGCAGCTGAGCTGACTGAGGAAATCCCAGCCACAGCTGGAAGAAATAGAGAGAAAGACCTGGTAGATGTACAGTCAGATGACTCAGAGGATGATGTAATTTTGCTGGACTACAGCCATTCTCCCCAACTCCAAACACTGACAGGGAGCTATATGAAGGAGGATAACTGGTATTGAATGACCCTGGAGGAATTGGTGGAGGAAGACATTAAAGAAATCAATGTATTCAGCAGCTCTCAGGCAGAGTGGGGCTTGTTTGTGAATGTTCAACTTCAGAGGCCAAAGATTGTACTCGCCCTTGTTGCCATTATGCTGGAGAAAGAGGGCTACCAGGTGGATGAGGTGAGGATGAATGAGATTGGTCAAGCAGTGGGAGAGAAGGTATTGATATTCTGTAATATTACCAAGGGACAGGACATGTGGCACATTATCTGTGAGAAGCAAAGAGACCTTGTTATTAAAAGGGCTGCAAAGGCAACAGAGAGGGAGAACAATTAGGGAGTGACTACAACTCAACATAACCAATGATAAATGAAATGCACCTACTATTGTTAAATGCAAATGGACTACACAGTGAGGTGAAACAGAGAAGAATCTTTTGATGGCTCAAAAACAAACAATATGACATAGTATTACTATAGGATGTGCAAGCATATGGGAAAGATAACTACCAGCAATGGAGTAAAGAATGGTTTGAGAGCTCAGGATGGAGTCAATAGGTTGGTATACTAATAGAAATTGGGAAAGGAGAGCTGGAGATGACAGAGTACTGGGGAGAAAGAATGATATGGGACAAGCTGAAAGGGGGCAAGAGAGATGGAATTGTAATAAAATCAGAATACCTACTAACAGTGGTACGGGAGTGGAAACAGTGGCTGGAAGAGTGGATTAACTGGGAAGATAACATGAACATTAGGCTAGACATCCTTGGAGGAGACTACAATATGAACAGAGACTACAAGCTAGACAGATCTGATGAAGGTGTGGGTACAGCAGTATCCATGGGACTGAATAGATGGCTACAGATTGAGAGGGAACTTGGGCTGGTAGATGGAGTCCGACTACAATAAGGAGAGGAGGCAGGACCATTCACTAGATAGCATAAGGTGGAAGGAGGCCTCATTGGCACATGAATTGACTGGCTTCTGGTTGGTGAGCACTGGGGAAATATTCTTGACAAGGTGGAAGTTAGATGGTGTCCATGGTCAGACCACTGGAGATTAGAAGCAAGAGGTACCTTCCAAGCTGCAAAAGGTGGAAGTGAACACTGGCAACTCATTACAAGACTACTGAAACAGAAGGAGGCGAGGGATAATTTTGTACAAGTGGCCCAGCGAGAAGTCAGACAATGGAGGGCTGAGGGAAGAACAGTAACAGAATGGTGGGGCAGATTCAAACATATGGCAGGAGCTTATTGGAGAGATATTGGGGGGGCAGCTGGAAGGGCAAGAAGGAATAAAGAGGGAAGAGTGGACTGGGGCCTGATATGGTGACTGCAACAAATGACAAATAGAATGCTATCAGCCGAAGAAAGGGGGCTGCTGGTGAAAGACATTGCAATACTACAGAGTGATCTCAAAGATGATAAAGAAAGAAGGGTGGATGGGCTGCTGGCCAGACTGTGGGCAAGAAGGATGGAAGAGGGAGGGCAACTGATGAAATACCTGACAGGAATGCTAAAGGCTAGAGAGGTATGGCAGAGCTGGACATCAGTGCTTGATGATGATGGAAGGGAGATAACTCAGCAAAATGACATGATGATGGAGGTCACTACCAAATGGGCAAGCTTGTGAACAAATGAGATAGACATTAATAGAACTGAACAAGAGGAAGAGAAGATGGCAGAGTACCTGGAGGATTGGGAGGTGCAGCAAGATCAGGGACTGGGGGAACATATACTACACCCAATCGACCTAGAAAAAGTAAAAGATATGCTAAAGGAGGTTCGGACTGGATCCTCACCAGGGATTGATGGACTGCCTTGGGAGTTCTGGAAGGAATTCTGGGGAGAGTTTGGGGACTGGATAGTTGAGATGGCCAATGCAGTCTTAAGTAGAGGTGAGTGGCTGGTAGACAGCAAACTGGGCCTAGTCTCACTGATCTATAAAAATAAAAGAGACAGATATATATGGAAAAATTGGAGACCAATCATGCTCCTCAATGTGGACCACAAATGGTGTCGAAAATTCTGGTGAAGTGACTTCAAGAAAGAGTGGGGGCCCTGGTTAGAAAGGAGAAAAGAGGGTTTGTAATGGGCAGGCAGATCAGGGACAGCACTGCATGGGTCCAGAATGTACTGAAGGACTGTAGAAGAAGAGGAATTGATGGGAGACTGGTCTTTCTGGACCAGGAGAAGGCATTTGACAGAGTGTGCTGGAACTATATGGCATCAGTACTATAGAGGATTGGGTTCAGCCCCTTGGAGGTGAGAAGGCTGATGGGTCTACTGTGAGGAGGAAGAGTGACAAATATCATGAATGGATGATAGGCTGAGGAGATCCTACTAGGCAGGGGGGTACCACAGGGAGATCTTCTCTCTCCTTTGCTTTACATCCTCTCACTAGAGCCTCTAATCGACAATATGAGGAGGAAGATGACAGGCCTGCAGCTGAGCAGAGTGAACTGGAAGCTAGGAGCCTTTGCCAATGATATAGTAGTTGGAATAGGTAATCTAGGAGACATAGACACTGTTCAGACAGAGATACAGTGATATGAAGGGCTGTCAGGAGCTAAGTGAAACTGGGACAAATGTGACACCTTGGACATTAACAGAGAAATTGGAGATGGTGGCCACTTTGGCACAACCATTATGTAGGGGGAGGCAGTAAGGTACTTGGGGATCTGGTTCTCAGTATATGGTACTATCCTAAAGGAGGACTAGTGGAAGAGCATGGTGGAAAAGTGGGAGGCAGTACTCAAGGGATGGGCAGGAAGAAACATATCACTGAAGGGTAGAGTGATGGTGTTAAATATTTACTGGCTACTGAAAATGTGGTACCTCAGGTACCATCTGGACTTCCCCAGGTGGGTGGTGAAAAGACTCATGAAAGTGATGTCTGGATGGCTGTAGAAGGGGAAGAGACCCCAAATAGCCTGGGAAGTGCTGACACTAAAGTCTGAAGATAGTGGCCTTGGACTCACTGATCTCCAATGATGATTGTGGGCACTCCGAGGGTAGTGGGGAAGAAGAATGGTAGAGCTGGGCGAAAATGAGTGGGGAGAACTAGCAAGGGTCAACTGGTGCATATGATTCTACCCAAGAGAAGAGAATGGAGGAGACATTCGAAGTATTATTAGAGTAACTAACATTGGGAGGATCTGCTATCAAGGCTTCTGGTGGGAACTGATAGAGGCATGGAACAGCTTGGAAATGAGAGAACCTGAAGAAGAGGATTGGGAGGAGAGAGATGAGGTAGAATGAGACATGATAAAAATTTGCTTGAGGGGACAGGTGGTGGAAAAGTACTCATTGGAGGAGACAGTTGAAGGGCTATAAACTGGACCTATGGAGAGATGGCCTGTAGGGTGGCAAAAGGCCGGATTTGGGGAGGATTGGGAATGGGGGAATATTTGGAGATGGGTGGAGAAGATGAGACTCTGTACACCTTCCAAGTATTGAGTAGTATGGTGGCAGTTTCTGAGAAGAAATGTCATGTTGGCTCACCAGACAGGATTAATGCATGCTGACAGCAATAAGGAATATGAGTGGTGCAAGAAGATGGGGGTGGCCTATATACAAACTCCTTAACATGTCTTAGCAGACTACAGGGGAGTTGAAGGATATTGGTGCCAACTAGAGTCATTGTGGGGAGATAGTCAGCAGAGGATGAGAGAGAAAGTGGAAAATATGATATCAAGGAGACTGATGGGAAACTCGGGCAACACCTGGGGGGATTTAGGTCAAATCATTAGACTCTGAGTACTTATGGTAATACACTAGTGATGGATATTTGAAGGAGATCAATGGATGGGAGTTGGTGCACTGGTGGAAAGATAAATGAAATTGATGAGAGAGATTATCCAAGCCTGGTGGTATCAGGGAAGGTGAAATGGGGAGGCCATATCCAAAAGGGTGGTCAGGATGATCCAGGCGAGTCAAGAGAGACTGATACTAAGTAATAGTGGGGTGTATTTGAAGAAAGGAGTAGGATAGTCAGTAGAAGATAGTGCCAGATGATCGGAAGAATAATAGCAAATCAAGAAAGGAATACATAGAAACTGTATGAATAACTAGCACTATGAGTGAATAAAGCCTCAGGTCAAAAAGAAAAAAAA
>RQIL01039635.1:0-17337 GCA_003951145.1 Jimgerdemannia lactiflua | reverse complement strand
CCTCTCTCCAAAAGTCCTCCAATACCTTGCACTCCCCTAGCCAATGTTCTGGGGTCTGCACCACTCCTCCAGCCTGCCCCACCCCCATACACTCCTCACACTCAAAGTCCCCTCCCACCACTAAATGACCAGTCCTATAGTTCAGTATGACATTGCACCTCATCACCCTCCACCATACCACCCAGAACTTCGGGGGGACCCACTTCTTCACCTCTGCCCCCCAGGTCCATAGGCCTGACAAGTCCCATTCCTCACCGATCCCAACTCCCTGCCACTCTATTGACCAGAGGTCCAGATCAAAACTCCATTGGCTCTCCATGCCATCTCCAAGATAAAAGTCAATTACCAGTGACCCCCCTAGCAGTAGCTTGTGCCACTGCCCATCCCCAGGCCCCAGTATTCCTCTGCTACATTCCCCTCCCACCACAGTCCAATTCGATGTCCTCCTTCAATCACTCCCTACCAGAATCCTTGGTACCTAAGTCTCCTGCTACCCCCACATTTAAGACAATGGAACTTCTTGGGAAAATCCACCAGTCCATGGCCACCTCACTCCACCAGCTGGACAAGAGTCTCCCAGCTTATCTGGCTTCACCTCTCAGCCCAAATCCAGTCCTTTGCCAGCTTAAGTAGCCGCTTGACCACCCATGCCAGAAAGTCCAAATGGTAAGCCAGGTACCATAGCTTCGGCATCCAGTAGACATTCAGAATCACCACCCTCCCTGCCAGGGAGATATGGCGCCCTCCCCAACCTTTTAGTGTGTCCCCCCAAGCTTGCACCTTCTCCTCCCACCAGGCTTTTGGCAGCACTGACCCATACACCAAGAGGAAGATGCTCAAGTATCTAACTGCCTCTCCTGCTGGCACCACTGTTCCAATAATGTCGCCACCAACTATGCTATTCTCAAGTACCATTGTCTTGCACTTGTGCCAGTTCAGCTTCTGGCCTGAGCACCTCTCATATCAGCCCACTGTCTCTTTAAGCTCCCCTACATCCTGCACTGAGCCCAAGCTGACCACCATGTCATCTGCAAATGCCCCCACCTTCCAAGTCACCCCTAATACCGACAGCCCTCCAATCTGCCTCCTAATCCTGTCCAGAAGTGGTTCCAATGACAGGGCATACAGGATAGGGGACAGGGGATCCCCTTGTGGCACTCCTCTCCCCAATGAAAATGGCACTCCTTGATGGCCATTCACCATTATGGCCGCCTTGCTCCCCTCCAGCTTCTGAATAATTGCTCTCCCTAATCTTCTTGGGATTCCAATCCTCTCTAAGACCTTCGCCAGCCACACCCGGCATACCCTGTCATAAGCTTTCTCTTGATCCAAGAAGATCAACCTTCCATCCACCCTGGCAGCTCTTGCCCCCTCAATGATACCATGCACCCATACTGTGCCATCTCTGATTAGTCCCCACCAACAAAGCCTTTCTGTTCCTCCCCCAGGACTTGCTGTGCAACCACCTGTAGGCATGCCACCAGTATCTTCATTATCAACTTCCTGTCTATATCCAGGAGCATAATGGGGTGCCAGTTCTTCCAATCCTCTCTCAGCCCCTTATCCTTATAGAGGAGAGCCACCAACCCCAGCTCCTGACTCCCTAACCAATGTCCGGAATCCATTACTGCTTCACACATCTCCTTCATCTCCCCAAGTACCCTGCCGATGCCCACCATTCTCTTCCAAAAGTCCCAGAGCAGCCCATCCTCCCCTGGTGCTGTCCCATTCTTTGTATCTGACAGCACTTTCAGAATTTCGTCCTCCCAAATAGGGTGTGTCAGATCTCCTAACCCCTCAGCCGCTGGTGGCATCCACTCCTCCAAGAACCCTTCTATAGTCTGTCCATCCTCTCCTCCCTCCTTCTTGCTCCACAGGGTGCCCCATCTCTTCTGAAGTGATCCCAGAATACTATGCACCCCTATCACCATTTTGCCATTCTCTCCTACAATTCCTTCCCACCTCTGCCTCACCTTGTGCACTCTCAGAAGCCTTGTGAGATACTTTGTGGGCTGCTCTCCTTCCTCCAGCCCCTGCCACCTCAATCTCGCTATCATCCCTTGCACCTGCCTCTCCTCTTCCTCTCTCAAGACTGCCTTCAGCTCTTTGATTTCCATCCTCACCCTTGCCATTCTCCACTCTTCCTCCTCCTCATCACCCTCCTGCCTACCAGCAGATGCCAGCAGGAGTCCTTCCAAACATCGCAAGACTTCCCTCATCTGCTTCCTCTGAATTCTCCCCTTCCCTTTCCCCACCTCCCCCCAGAACACCTGTGCAGCAGCTTTCAGTTTCAGCCACTGATCCCCTACCACTATACCTGCCTTCCTCCAATTCGTTATATTATCTATCACTTCCTCCTCCCATTGTTCCCACATTCCCTTGTCTTTCAATAATGCACAATTTAGTCGCCAATGTCCAGGCCCATCTCCACTTCCCCCAAATGTCCCCTGCCCCACCACCCCCCAGTGGTCTGACCAGGGGCACCACATAACCTCCAATTCCTTCCAGATGTCTATTCCCCAGCACTCAGCCATGAGGATCCAATCAATCTGCATTCCAAGTCCATGTACCCAGTGGGTAAAGACTGCCTGATTCCTCCACTTCTGGCGCCCTGCATCTCCCAGAGCACTCAATCTTTCTAACTCCTCCCATCGATCTAGCCCCCCACTTCTACTCATCCCATCTAGTCCACCATCTGAGCGGTCCACTGTAGCATCTCTAACCATATTGAAGTCCCCACCCAGAATGTCGATTCCAGCCTCCACCAATGATCCACTGTCAAGCAATCCTTCTATCCAAGTTATTCTCACTCCTCTTTCAGCCAGACAGTAGCAAGAGCCCACCACTACTGGCCCCCACCCTGGTCTGGCCCTTATCCCCCATAGTAAGTGATCACCCCACCTGCCAATGTCTTGCAATTCCCCTTTGCCTTTCCTTATCAGTATCCCCACCTTTCCTCTCCACTCCACTGCCCCTCCCCATTCCTTCGACCAGTTAATCTTGTCCACCTCATCCTTACATCTCACATCCTGTAGTAAAAAGGCATCCACTTCTGAATCCTTAAGCCAAGCAAAAATATTTTGACATCTTCCCAAACCCCTCAGCCCATTGACATTTAGAGAAAGAATATTGGTTGTACTGTTCATTTTGAAATATGTGTGATGCGGACCCACCCTAGATCTCCATATCCTGATCTATTCGAGACAAATCCAGGTCCCTCTCAGCTTCCAGCTCTAATCTCTCCTTAGCCTCCAATGCCCCCAGAATCTCCTGAACATCCTCTGTGTCCTTGTCTTCCATCATTGATCTATAATCTGCACATGCCTCCTCCCACATTCCACCACCATTCCATGCCTTCCACCCCTCGATCACCATCTGATGTGCCTCTATTATCATCTCCCCTTCTCTAGTGGCACCCACCTCATACCCCTCATCCTCCAACAGTGCTGCCAAGTGTATCATTGCCAACTTTCCTACCACTCCAACTCTATACAGAATGTCACTCCAATCCTTCTCACTCAGCAGTCGAAAGTCAATATTGCTCAACTTCTCATCTGCCAAATCTCTCATCAATCTGCACAGCCAGGGCCCCTCCCCCACATGCTCTCCTCCTGGAGTCATCGCCCTCTTCCCCACCATCTTAACTCCATCCAGGCTGGTGCTGGCTGCTTCATCCCACTCCTCATCAGATGGATCCACCAGGCTCTCTCCAGACACCCCAACTACCTGGCCCCCCAAGGCCAACTCCGGGACTCCAAATCTGACATTCTTCATACCCTTCATAATCACATCCACCACCTCAGCCCCTACTTCTCCAATGGTATCCTCTGGCCTCACATTCTCCTTATTCCTGTCAGTATTACTCCCTGGCCTCCAGTCATCAAAGAAAATCTCTTCTTCAGCACCTGCCCTTTGCTGCTGTGGGGCATGCTCTGAGGACATGGAACCCTCAGGCCCCTCCTGCCCACCCTCCTCTGCTATGGTTGCCCATGCCCCTTCTTTCTTATTACCTGCCCCAAGTCTAGCAAGGAGCTTCTGTTGCTACTTCCTCCCTTGGGCCCTTTCCCATATCAACTTGTCTACTCAAATCATCTTCCCATTGATTTCCACCATCATCATGGCCTTCTCGAAGGCTTTCTATGCTCTCTCCCTCTGCTCTACAGCTCCCTCCAACTCCCACAGTGCCGTTAGCAGGTCCTCCTCCTCCTCTTCTGAACCCTTGACCCTCGATACCTTGCACTCAAAGGGCTCCCACTTCAGTACTCTGGGCCAGTCCTGTCACCTCCTTTCCAGCTACTCTCAACTGCACCTCTATATCTTCTGTGCGGAATGACATCTCCTCTCACATCTGAAATCCAATATCCACCACTTCCCCATACTCCTGCATCACCTTTCCAACTCTTTCCTTTGTCTCCTCCATTGATACTGTCGGAACTCCCTTAACCACCAGATGCATCACTCTTGGGTCCCAGCACAGGCACCTCATCATCGGAACAATGACTTCACCAATTTACATCCCCTGAGCCACCACTGCCACTACTTATTCCTCCTTGACAAATCCAACTTCCACTCCTTCCAGGCCCTTCAAAAACTTCACGGAAGCCACATCCTTCAGCTGCTTGCCCAGGAGCACCAGTACTGCCCTGGCTGCTACCACCAGTCCTCGGAAGCTCATCGTGACTGCGAATTCCAAAATGGACTTCTTGAGCAATGGTGCCACCACCAGCCCCATTACACTATCAGCCAGGTCTCTCTTGTGTATCACTGATGATCCCTCAGCTGCCCCCTTGGTTCGATCTGCAGTTACATCTTCTTTTTTTTCCAGATTGCCAGTCCCTCTATTATCAGCAGTCACGCCACTCCCCCCAGCCCCTCCCTTCACCCCTACACCTGGCCCAGCTCCTCCACTCCCACTCAGCTTCCCCTTCGGTCCTCCAACCTTCTGCCATCCATCTCCATCCCCTTCTGCTCCACTGCTGCCATGAAGCTCACCGGTCCCTTGCCACTCCCCTCTCCTTCCTCTCCTCGCCTTCCATCAGCTTTACTTCCACTGGTCACCTTCCCGAAAGATCCCATCCCAAGCCCATACCCTTCTTTTCCTTGCTGCCACCTGAATGCCACACCAGTGTCGGACCCAGTATGCCAACCAGGAGGTTGGATTGCTGCCATGTTGATAGTCGTTTTCTTCAATAAACTGCTTGAAGTTTGTACAAAAGATTTGTATAATATGAGTGGTAGTGGAAGAAGAGGCCTGTCCTTGTTGACCAAGAAGCTTCTATGATATTCCAATATATCAGAACTTTGTCTTCTATCTTACATAATAATCTCCAGGGGCTTGTGAGTCTTTTCAACATTGTTCTGTTATAGTGCTTGTGCCTTGGTTATATAATCTTCAGCCTTTTTCCTAATTTGATATAATCTCCATATCTCTATATCTACATGCTTCCAGATTGTGTCATTACTTGCTAACAAACTTCCACTAGAACTTTCTTTACCAAATAGCATTTCTCATAGTGTAAAATGGATCTTTTGTGATTGTATATCCTGCAGAGTAGATAATTCTATTGAAAGATAGTGGTTTCAGTTTTCATATTCATCACAGATCTTGATGATAATATTCTTAAGAGTCTTATTAGTTCTTTCTGCTTATTCATTTCTTTATGGATAATAGACTATGGTCTTGATATGTTGGATCTTGTACTTCTTGTAGAGAATTTCATTGAACTGGTTGACATATTCTATTCCTCTATCAGTGATAACTTGCTTTGGGGTCTTAAATTGGCAGATGATTTCTCTATACAAGAAATTAGCAATTGATTGTGCATTGGCTTCCTTGAGGGGCCCAGCCTCTATAAATTTTATAAATAGGTCTACAACTATAATAACATATTAGTTACCTGTCAATATCAGGGGTAGGGAGCTGATTATATCTATTACAATGTAGGCAAATAGTATTGGCTTGATGTCTACTGATCTGGGGGCTTGATTTCATTAGTCTTGCTTCTACTTCTGGTATTTGTCACAGATTCTGACAACTTGCCAGATATCTTCTTCCATTTCTGGTCACTATATAGTTCCTTTTATTTTATCATATATGTTTATTCCTTCTATATAATCTTACTTATATACTTTCTTCATTATCTTATTTCTCTGGTGCCCAGAGATGACTAATTGCTGTCCTTTCTTCATTAGTTTTGAATTGTTTCCATGTCCAATTAATAATTGATTTTGTCCATTCTTCCAAATGTGAGAGCATCTTTTACTGCCCCAGGTAGCTGATTATATCATAGTGCAGCTCTCTATTAATGATGATTTAGTAGGGGTTGGGTCCTTCAGGGTGTCTATGAGAGGGCATTGGCATTGGCATTGGTTCTTCCAGGGCAGTGGATGATTGTGGCATCATATGCTTAAGCTTCATGATCTATCAGATATTCCTTTTGGCTCACTAGTGGTGAGCAACTAGGTGAGTGCTGAGTGATCTGTTTAGATGGTGAAGTATCTTCCAGCTAGGTAGTAGTGGAACTTCTCTACAGCCCAGATGACTGCAAGACATTCTAGCTTGTATGACTTATAGGACTACTTAGCTCCATGAGTACCTCAGCTAAGGTAGGCTACTACATATTCAGCACCATTCTTCTTTTGTACTAGGATGGCTCCAAGTCCCATTACACTAGCATCTGTCTGTGGGATGAACTCCTGGGTCCAGTCAGGTCTTTTCAAAATTGGAGTCTGGGTTAACCTGGTCTTGAGTTCATTAAAGACTTATTGCTGCTGTTGCATCCACTGAAACTTGACTTCTTTTCTGAACAGATCATAGATAGGACTGGCAATATGAGAGAATCTGTAGATGAATCCTCTATAGTAGGATGCTAGTCCCATAAAGGCTCAGGCTTTAGTGATGTTAGTGGGTACCAGGTATACTGCTACTCCTTTGATCTTGGTGAGGTCTGTGTTAGTGCTCCGAAATGAATTGAATCAATTCAAATCAAATTGAATTGGGGATTTTTCAATTCAAATTGAGTTCAAATCAAATCAAATTCGAATCAAATTGAGGTCCAATTCAAAACCTATTTTAGAAATGTAATAACTCAATGAATACATATTCAAATTTAATTATCTTTTGCTTGTTAGATTCCCCTTTATAAGGGGAATCTAACAAGCTATTGATCATTGAATTTGAATGTGTATTCGTCAAGTTATTACATTTCTAAAAATAGAGTTCAAATTGGACCTCAATTTGAATTGATTTGAATTGAATTGGGTCTCAATTCGATTTGAAGTTTTTGAATTGAATCAAATTTAGGTCCAATTGATTCAATTCGATTTGTTGGGAGCACTAGTCTGTGTGCATTCCATCATGATTAATAATGAGTTCAAGGTAAGCAATTTCTTTTTCTCCAAATTGGCATTTCTTGGGCTTAATATAGAGGCTGTACTTGTGAAGTCATCTGAGAATCTCTTTGATATATTTTAAGTATTCCTTGGCCATCTGACTGAAGATGATCACATTAACTATATATACCATCAGCTATCTTTCCATAATATCTCCAAAGATAATATTCATTATTTGCTGAAAACTTACTAGTGCATTGTACATTCTGAAAGGCATGTGAAGGTAGCCATAGGTTCTATCAAGAGTGATGAAGGCTGATCTTTTGCTGGCTTCAGGTGTAAGGCCAATTTGGAAGAATCCAGAGAATATGTCAAGAGTGGTGTAGAACTATGCTTTATTCTACAGTATGATGAGGATGTTGCTGATATTGAGTAGTAGTTGTCTGTCTTTTTCAGTGACCTCATTAAGTCTTTGGTAGTCTATGCAGAGTCTGGGTGTAAATTCTCCTAGTCATCTTTCTTTCTTTAGTATAAGGACAATAGGTGATAACCAAGAACTGCTGGCTTCCTTAATAATACTGGATTCCTCCATCTCCTTAATTTCTATCTTGAGCCATTCTCTATAAGCTTGTGGAATGGGATGGGCTTTCTGATAAATTAGCTTTGCACTTCTGGTATTAACATCATGATAGTATAAGTGCTCCTTGGTCTTAATGTTCTTGAAGTCTGTAGTAAGTATATCTTCAAATGTATATAAGAGGTCTTGTAATTCTTTACTAAGAGGAAATCTCCTTCAAATTATTTAGGTGGGTTTGTCTTGACTTTCTTCCTTCTTGTGCTTCAATTTGGTAATCCTGGTTACTACAAGGATTCCCCTTCCTATAGAGCCAAATTCAGCTTTTTCTCACTTTATTTATCTGCTATTTGTGACTTTCTTGATCCTTGGATTAAGGACAGGTAGGATGAGCATTTGTGCCAATCAATCCTTCTTCCTTACTTTGAATAGAATTGTTGGGTTGTAGTTCCTGGTGAGGAGAAGGATTTCTCTTATATAATCTGAATCAATAACTTCTCTTTCTATGGATATTTCACTTTTCACCAAGCTACTTCTTGTCTTGAGAATTCCAACATAGTGTACATACCTGGCTCAATAGAGGCAAATTACAAGATTGGGCAGCTGTGTAGATTGGCTTGAGCCCCCAGTTACTTTGTTAAAAAGCAACAAAATGTTCAAGTTTTATAGGGCTGGTACTGATGTTGGTATTTTAGTGGTATAATATTCAATAGCTAGAGACTTTCTGCAAGTGATTTCCTAATTTGGTGGTGTTCTTAGGTTGCATGTATGAATTGGTTTCCTCCTGGAGCAGCAGACTAATTTTGTGTGATACAGGCGATCTTGTGTATGGTGAATTTTGACAGATTTCCTTATAAGTGAGCTCTCTGGGAATCCATGATTCGTGCAGCTAATTTGGCAGATTTCCTTAAGAGTGCAGGCTCTTCTGGGAATTGGGTGATCTGTTATTCCTTAAACGTGTGGTTCCTGGATACAGGTTGCTCATGTGATGAGTAATTGGGTTCTTTTTCTTATTCTCGATCAATGTGGATTCTTTGGTGCAGTTAAGTGGACGATGCGGATGAATGATGCAGGTTACTTGATCAATACAGATTTCTCTTGGACTTCAGCTGACAAAGTTACATCAGGACTGCTTCATTTGCATGAACAGATTCACTGTGAAGGTGTGTTGGGACTGACTTTGAGAGGGAGACTTAAACTGGTGCATTTCTCTTCAGGCTTATCTGGCAAGTGAACCAAAAACTTCTTTGTATTGGGAAGTGGACTGAAGTTAGGAACAGAACAATGCTCACAATTTCTTGGCAGTGGCTCATTGGCAGGCATATTTCCTAAGTATTACAATCCAATCTTTAGGATCAAGTAGCTTTTGGCAGGCATTTCTCCTAAGTGTACCAGACAATTGACTTTTGCTTTTTGAACTTTCAGAACTGAGGTTTATTCACTCTTATCTCTGAGGTATTTTATACATTGTGGTTGCTACCTGGTTGCTATCTGGCTAATTATAGAGTGCTATTTATGGCAGGTATTCCCTCAGGGGAATAGTTTCCTTTGGGGAATATGCTTCCTCTTTGAGCTATCTGAGCTATTTATATGATTGCTGCAGCAAGGGGGTAACTATGTGGATAACTTGTGTGCTGGTAACTGGTATTCACATCACCTACTAATTTGTGAGATAGCTACATTTTTGTGGTTTGTTACATCAGCCACTACTAAAGAGTAGTCTGTCCCAGACTATTCTTTAGTTATCATTCCAATAACCATAAGCATTTTCAGCATCCATACCTGTACCATCATCTCCTTCTGTCTGGTCACTCCATTCTAACTCAAGTTCTGGTTGATCTTCTTGTTTTTCAGGGAATAGAAGTTCTACTTGTTGCAAGGTATATACTTTGAAAGGTAATGGCATTTATCTTCTGGATGTCATTGAGGTGGAATTGGGCTTGAAGGAGTGCTCTAACATTTCATTTATACAGAGTATAAATTCATTCAGCTATTATAGCATTCCTTCATATCAGACCAGCAGGACTTCTTATGTAGGCCTGGCCTTGTAGAATTTGTCCAATGGAGTAGTATGCCTGCAGCTGGTGGACTTGAAGCAATCATTGAGCAATGGTAAGATTTTCAAGGTGTTCTTGAACCTGGTGGACTAGAGTTCCTTGGGTTTGGCAGAATAGTGACAGGGGAATTGGTAAGGCTTGAAAGGAGCTAAAGATAAGAGTCTGGAGGCAAAGGTCTATTATAGTTTGTGCAGGTATGTCTTGAGTCAGTTGATGTGAACTAGAGTTCTCAAGATATGTCCATTCATGCTTCTTATATAGATGTTGGTTCCTCTGATATTGTGTACAAGATATGGCTTCCCATTTCAGTTCCAGTTTGGTGGCAAAGTTGGTTTCAATCATGCTTCTCCAAACTAGGACTTGATCTCCAATCTTGATCTTCTGATCCTTCTGCTTCTGGTTATAATACTTCTTTTATCTTTCCTGGGCCTTAATAATTGGTTTTGGGCATATTTTTGCAGCTGATCTCCTTTTTCAAGAAGCTTTCTGAGGTTCTCATAGTCAGCAGTTCTGGTCTTCTTGGCAAACATTATTTCGAAGGGCTTTTGTTTAGTTGAGGCAGCAGGGGTGTTTCGGATTTCCCTCAGGATTTCAGGTAAGCAGAGATCCCAATTGGTAGGATCAACCTTGGCAAGTTCTTTCTTGATGGTCTGGTTCATTCTTTCAGTTATTCTATTGATTTGTGGGTCGTAGGAGGTAGTTCTTTCAGGTGGATCCCATGAATTCATGCATAACTTGAGATTATGTTATTTACAAATTCAGTTCCTTGGTTGGAGTTAAGTTTTTCAGGAGGTCCATATTGGAGGGTGAGGTCATGAAGGTGTCCAAAAATGGTCAGGGCATCTGCAATCTCCATGGGGCATGCTTTGGGCCATTTGACACAGATTTTCAACAAATACTAGAATGTATTTATTTGATTTTGGTATTACTAACAGGGGTCCAATTACATCTACTCTCCATCTTTGGAAGATGTGAGTGAGTGGGGGAATTGGTTGTAGAGGGGCTTGGTAGTTCTTCTTTCCTTAGTACTTCTGGCAGGTGTCATACTTCTGGATGATGTCTCAGACTTGTGTTCTGAGGTGGGGCCAATGTTGATAATCTATTCGAATCTTGTCTTCTGTATTTGTCTATCCTTGGTGGCCTTTCTGATATTCTTGTCAGATGAGATCTTCTTGCTCCTTGATAGTTATGGGAACTTCTTTGAGGGTACAGTTCCGAAGTACACCCTTTCTTTGGTTCATTGGGTCATGTGAGAAAGAATATCAACATTGTTGTGAGTTCTTCCTGCTTTTTGGATGATATTGATTTCATAATCTTGATGGATAAGAATCCATCTAGCAAGGATTCTGGTAGGGTCTTTTCAGTACAGTAACCATTTGAGAGCTGCATGGTCTGTGATTAGAGTGAACTTTCTTCCAATAAGGTAATGTTTGAACAGGGTGACCACCCATATGACTGCAAGACATTCCAATTTGGTGCTCCCATAGTTGGTCTGCTGCTTGTTGGTGGCTCTGCTTACATAAGCTATCACATGGTGCTGTTTGTCAGGTCCTTTTTGTACAAGAATAGCTCTGAGACCATTTTTGGATTCATCAGTATTCAGGATGAAAGATTTCTGCAGATCTGGTTGAACTAGGATTGGTGCTGAGATCAGGCAGTGTTGTAGTTTTTGGAAGGCTTCTTCTTGTGGTTCTTTCTATTGGAATGGTACTTCTTTCCTCAGCAAGGTTCAGATTGGGGCAGAGATTTCAGCAAATCTCTTAATAAATCTTCTATAGTAGGATGCAAGCATCAGGAAGGATAGGGCTTCCTTCGGGGTTTTGGGAATGGGGAAGTTGTTGACTTTTTCTATCTTCTTGGAGTCTGCATGTATTCCATCTTTGGAGACTATGAATCCAAGGAATTCAAGCTTCTGTTTGCCAAAGTAGTACTTCTTTGAGTTGAGTCTCAGGTGGTTTTGTTAAGTGAGTTTGAAAAACTCCTCAAGGTCTTGCAGGTGGTCTTTGAAATTTACTGAGTAGATGTTGGAATCATCCACATAGACAATCAGGCAGTGGTGGATGAGAGGGGCATATACTAAGTTCATCATTCACTGAAAAGTTGGGGGTATATTGTAGAGTCCAAAGGGTATTCAGAGATATTCAAACAATTTTCCTAGGGCAAGGAAAGCTGTCTTTTGGATGTCTTTGGGGTCCATTGGTATCTTGTGGAATCCTGCAAATAGATCCATACTGCTGAAGTATCTTGCATTTTGTAGCTAGTCCAGAAGGTCATCAATTTGGGGCAAGGGATATGCATCTTTTTCAGTTACTGTGTTGAGTTTCCTGAAGTCTAAAAATGTGTTCTTTTTCGAATATCTACAAGTAGTGGGGTATCCTGTATGGTTTCTGTCAGATGGGTGTTGCATTTTCTATATTTATACTGTAGTGGTATGATGGGTTGTATGGCAGGTTGCCATAGTCTGTAGTGAAGATGTCCTGATATTTATGAAGGAGTTTGGTCAATTGATGTTGCTGAGGGGTCAATTCTTCTCCAATGTTTGTGGAAGGCTTCACTTTATCCTGGGTCACAGAGGGGTCTTTTCTTTCTTCTGTGACCTTTTGTCATTTCCCTGTAAGTTTAATTCATAAACCTCTCTGTGTATTTAGTTGAGATAAGGTACCAGGTGTTCAATGATGGTTCCTTTTGGCAAGATGATATTGTCTCAGCTTGTGTTAGTTGCTTGAGAGTGTACTGGATTCATCTTGTCAGGGAATATATATTCTTCTATGTGCAGATTTCAGATTTCTTCATTAGGTTCAAAGAAGAGGTTCCTAGTGTCTGGTGGTGCAAATATTTTGATGGTAGTCTGCTCTCCTGGTTCAAGGATGAGGTTCTTGTGAAGCTTTACTGGTTGGCGGAAAACTTACTAAGGGGCATTTGCTTTGAATCAGCTGACTTGAAGGAGGTGAACTTCCTTCTTGTCTGAGCTTCCAAATCCTTTAGCTTGTCTGGTTCCTTAAGTAAGCTTGGGTACTTCTTGCAGCTGAGAAGTCTTATATTTGAGGATGACTGCTTGAGTGATTTTGTATTCTTTGTTGATTTAAATTTATTCACCACTTCCATTTCTTAGGATGACCTTGATTTCGCCTGTGTCCTCTTGGTCAATGGTTCCTCCTTCAGTAGAAAGTCCTTCAGGGCTAGCCCAGACCTTGAGGTTAATTAGATGTAAGCTCCTTTTAGTGGTTGTATGGCAATACCAGTTCTAATGAGTTTTGTACTTTCAGGGCCCATGTTGGTATCATAAAGATTGCTGAGATCATAGCCAACATCTTCTTGATTTGTCTTCTTGGGTGGAATTGCATTGAGGTAAAGCAGGGTGAACTGTGCAATGTTCATGCCAAGTATAGGCTGTCTATGGGCTGAGGCTCCTGTGGCTTTGGATCTCCATCCTCTGATGTCCAGGTGGGGCCATCTTGCTCCAGTAGAGGGGTCTCAAAGATAATTGATTCCTCTTTTTCCAGTGGGGTCCAGGGCTTCCATCAAATTGATGGCATCATCTATCTATCCTTAGTGAGTTGTATGGCAAATGAAGGCCAGGATATCTTCTGCTAGGTCATATATCTTGAGGACCTTTCTTGTAGGTTTCTTTTTTCTCTCTTTTCAAATCTTTGCTCAGTCATCTCCTCTCTTGAGTGTGTGTACAATTACATTCTTGCTGAGATGGATCTTTTCGTGTTAACAGGGCCAGCATCTGGGATTCTTTCCATGATGACAATATCCCATGGCTTGGAAGTGCTTTTTTCTTTCTTTTATTTCTCCTAGCTTTGGAAATCTATATCCATTTGTATCATACTTGGGTGGGAGAGTAGAGAGGGGCTTTACTTCAGTTTGAGTGTAGAATCCAACTCCAATTCTTCTCTTTGCAAGTGTGGTGATAGATTCTTGGAATGAGGTTCCTTCTGCAATGATTTTCAGGGATTTCTGCTCTAGAGGCTGTCTGGCTTCCTGGTCCAATATATGGCATTGATAGCAGTAGTCTCTTGGTGAGTGGAAAACGACTTGATGGGGGCATCTGCCCATTCAGAAGGCTTTTTCTTGATGGGTTTCAGGCCTTGGGATGACTGGTTGTGAGCTGGGTCTGGCTTCTTCTTCATTCCAAGAGGTGTTGTCATTTTCTCCTTCTTGTGGTGCCCAGTTCAGATCATCCCATGAAACAATTGTGGGGAACTCCTCATTTTTGGAAATGCTATCATCTTCTTCCTCTGGTGGTTGGTCCCAAATTACTTGTACTTCTGCTGCTTCAATTTCAGAATTGGGCATAACTTGTGCATGGCTTATCAGTTGAGTGTTGTAGAGACACCTCTTCTTTCTTCTCCTGTATTTGGGATATGTAGTGCCAGGGCTTTTTCGAATTCTCACATTTCTGGATGCATTTTTGTCTTTGGAGGCATTTGGTATATCCTCTAGCTTTACCAGCAATGGCTCCAATTGTGATGGGGATAGTATCTTGTACCCATACATTATCTTCTGGTCTGTCTTCTACCATGTTGATTCAGGGCCTCAGTCTGGGGTCATTGTCATTTTCAGGGTCCTCTTCTTCTTCCTCCTCTGTAGTGGATTCTTCACTGCTGGTATATTCTTCTTAGATGATCAGCTTCTCCTTTTTCTTTGATGGCTCGAAACTGGTGACCTTGCCTCTGTACTTCTTTCCTCTGTAGTCAAATTTGAGTACTTGTTGATCAATGTTGACATCTGCATTCATCTCTTTCATTCAATTGGTGCCAAGGATTATGTCATAGATGACAGCTTTGGTCACAACTGCCTTGGAGATAGCAAACTGAATATATCCAAGAGTGATAGTGATGTTTCAAACCTCTCTCAGGGGTTGAGTTTGGGCTCCATCTGCTACTATTATGCTGAGACTAGAGGGTCCATCAATGGGCCATTGGATGCTCTCCAGGAATTTCTTGGCAATGATACACCTCCTACTTAATCTGACTTCTGTGGCCATGTCCAAATCCACTCTCTCACTAGCTTCAATAGCCTTTTGACCATGCATACTAGAAAGTTCAAGTGATATTTCAGATACTATAGCTTCAGTATCCAGTAAACATTCAATATAGTCATCCTATTAGTCAGAGAGATATGCTGCCCTCCCCAGCTCCTCAATGTTTTCCCCCATGCCTCCACCTTAGCCTCCCACCATGCCCTACATATGACTGACCCATACACTAAGAGGAAGATCCCCTAATACTGCACCATCTCCCCAGGGGGAATGATAGTACCATTAATATCTCCTCCAACTAATTCATTTCCCAGGACTATCATTTCACACTTATGTCAGTTCATCTTCTGCCCACAGCACTATTCATACTAACCTATAGTCTTCTTGAGCTCTACCATATACTCAGTGGTGCCCAGACTCATTACTATATCATCTACAAAGGCTTCCACTTTCTAATTCAAACCCAGTACAGTCAGCCCTTCAATCTCTACCTAATTCTGTCCAACAGTGGCTCCAAGGACAGTGCATACAAGATAGGTGACAGGGGATCCAACTTTAATACTCTATGCCTACGCAGGAAGGCAATACCCCTATACTCATTCATCTTAATTACTGCCTAACTTCCCTCCAGGAGGCAAATGATAGAGCTCTCCAAAACCCCAGGGATTCTGATCCTCTCCAGCAACTTCTCCAATCAGACTTACTACACCCTGTTATAGGATTTCTCCTGGTCTAAGACAACCAGCTGGCCATCCACCCCAGTAGCCCCAGTCCCTTCTATGTATAACACCATATACCCAGGCTGTACCATCTCTGATTAACTGCCCACCAATAAATCCTCTCTGCTCCTCTCCCAGGACCTATTGTGCCACCCCCTGCAGTCTCACCACCAACATCTTTGTGACCAACTTTCTGTCCATATCCAGGAGTATAATCAGTCTCCTGTTCTTTCAGTTCTCTCTGTGTCTCTTGTTCTTATAAAGTAGTGCCACCAACCCCAACTTCTGATTACTCAGCCATAATCTGGAGTCAACCACTTTATTACACATACCTCTCATCTCATGAAGCACCCCCTCTACCCTCACCATCCTCTTCCAAAAGTCCCAGGGTAGTCCATCCTCTCCAGGGGCTGTCCCCGACTTTGTAGCAGCCAGGATATTTAAAATCTCCTCCTTTCTTACTAGTCTTACCAGTTCCTCCAGCCCTTTTACCTCTAGAGGGCACTACTCCTCCAAATACTCTGCAAAGGTCTCACTGTCCTCACCTCCCTCTTCCTCACTCTATAGCTTCACCCCAGTCACCAAGTGGTCATCTCCTCCAATGATCCCTTCCCACCACTGCCTCACCCTCCTTGCCTTCAACAGTCTGAAAAGATACTTAGTAGGCCTCTCCCCTTTCTCCAGCCCCTGCCACCTAAGCCTTGCCACCATTCCCTACACACAACTCTCCTCTTCCATCCTCTACACTCTCTTCAGTTCCTCAATCTCCATCCTAACTCTCATTATCTACCAGTCCTCCTCCTCCTCCCCCACTGGTCCCTTTATATCTAACTACTATAGTAGTAATTGTTCCATACAGCAGGAAGCCCAGAGCCCCTTCTTCCTCTGAAGCCTTCCCTTCTGCCTTCCAGCCTCACTTCAGTATATTTTTGCTACCTCTTTCAGCTTCACCTACTAGATCCTCACTGGGACCCTCCTCCCTTCACCTAGCAATACTAGCCCCCACCTCCCCCTCTCATTTCTCCCACAAGTCCTCATCCTCCAATTGAGCACAGTTGAGCTACAAATATCCAGGCCCATCCCCACTTCCCTCTAAATTTCCTTGCCCTAGCATACTCTAATGGTCTAACCAGAGGCACTAGACTACTCTAAGTTTCTGCTAAACATCCTCTCCCCAGTAATAAGCTGAGAGTACCCAATCAATCCTTATTCCCAGTCTATTGACCCAATGTATAAAGACCTTAGTCACTCCCCACTTGGCCCTCCCCATATCTCCCAAAGCACTCAGTCTCTCAATCTCCTTCCATCTGTCCAGTCTACTACTAAGACCAACTACTCCTACTCTCTCATTAGACCAATCCAGAGAGGCATCCTGCACCATATTGAAGTCTCCTCTCAGGAAATCCACCCCAGCCTTTGTCAGCAGTCCATCCTCCAGCAAACCTTCCAGCCATCCCACTCTTTTACTATAGACTACCAGATAATAGCAAGAGCCAATCACTATTGGGTCCCACCCCAGCCTCCTCCACATTCTCTACAGGAGGCATTCACCCCACCCCCCAATGTCCTACCAACTCTCCTTTATCCTTTCAAATCAGGATTCCAACCTTTCTATACCATTCAGTCACCCCTCTCCATTCCTTAGTTCAATTCAGCTTGTCTTTTTTT
>RQIL01039624.1:0-17339 GCA_003951145.1 Jimgerdemannia lactiflua | reverse complement strand
AAATGTAATGTGCCTGGCTCAATAGAGGCAAATTACAAGGTTGGGTGGCTGTGTAGATTGGCTTGAGCCCCCAGTTACTTTGTCAAAAAGCAACAAAATGTTCAGGTTCTGGTACTAGTGTTGGTGTTTAGTGGTATAATATTCAATAGCTGGAAACTTTCTGTGTGCGATTTCCTAATTTGGCAGCATTCTTGGGTTGACGGTCCTTTGTATGTGAATGGATTTCCTTCTTTGAGTGACGATCAGTAGGTAATTTCATGTGACATGGGTGATCTCGTGTACGGTGAATTTGGCAGGTTTTCCTTAAGTGGGCTCTTCTGGGAATCCGTGACTTGGGTGAATTTGATGGATTTCCTTAAAAGCAGGCTCTCTGGGATTCGGTGATCAGATTCCTTTTCTGGCAGACAGACTAAATGCAGCAGGTTTCTTGAATGGTGCAGATTGAGCATACAATGTGATTACGTGGACAATGCGGGTTACTTGAATGATGCGACTTAGGCGGATGATGCGGGTTACTTGAATGATGTGACTTAAGCGGACAATGCGACTGAACGAGATGGATTCTGTGAAGCATGGCAGATTGGCAGATAAAATGTGGTGAACTTCTTTGAGCGGCGAACTTGAATGATGCGGCCAATCGGCAGAATGCAGTGGATTGGCGGATAGAAATGTAGCGGACTTAAACTGGCGGATTACTTGGAAATGGCGAACTTCATAAATGGCAGCTTATTCCTTAAGCGGCGAACTAAACAAGGCAGATCGGCAGTATGTGGTGGATCGGCAGACTTAAACTGGTGGACTTCTGGCTTATCTGGCAAGTGAACCAATCTTTTCTAATGGAAAGTGGACCGGAGTGGAAATGAGGTACCAATGCTCACAATCTCCTTTAATAGTGGCTCATCGGCAGGCATATCTCCTAAGTGTTTCAATCCAATTCCTTTAGGACCAAGGGGCTTTTGGCAGGCATTTCTCCTAAGTGTGTTTGGCAGGCAGACTTGTCTTTGCTTTTGGATTCAATTTCGGACTGAGGTTTATTCACTCTTGTCTCTGGGGTATTTTATACATTGTGGTTGCTACCTGGTTGCTATCTGGCTAATTATAGAGTGCTATTTATGGGGTTACAGTCACTGTAAGGGGTTATGGTCACTGTAAGGGGTGCTTCCTACTTTAGCTATCTGAGTTATTTATGCAGTTTTCTGCAGCAATGGTTGCTGGGCTGGTTATTATGCTATGCTAAGTGTTTATGTCATCTTGTTCATGTCATCTGACTGAGTTATGAAGTTGCTACGTTTTTCAGTTTATCACACTAGAGTAATATTTATTATCTATATATGTAGGCAGAGAAATATTGCTCTTAATATACTTTGATGTAATATATATGAGTATATAATTGTGTGAACCTTTAGCCCAGAAACTCATACTGCTAGATAGTATTGGAGGAGACTTGTTCTTCATCAAGCCCCACAAGTCCTGGCTTGTATATCTATTGAAATAAATTAGTATCTAGTGTAATAATAATTCTAAAACCAGTGATATCAGAATTCAGAAGGCTGCTTATACATACTCTGCAAGCTGCTAGTTGCAAGTCATGACTTACCTGTAATATATTTGGATCATTAGATGATCTTCACCTAAACTCATAATGACTCATAATGACTCTGGTGATATATTACTCTGAATCAGGTGACCCTACCTTTTGACCAAAGAAGAAGACCCTAAAAGATATAAAAGAAGTATCAAGAAGAAGTACAAAGAGGCAATCACAAATAAGAGACTTACTACAAATAAAATATCTGCCATCTATCAAACAGCAAAATCAAGAAGCCACCTAGGACTGTTAGTTCAAGACCAGATATTCACTAATATCAAGAGAGCCATAAGGATATATATAAGAAGGACTCTAAGCCTAAACCACTATATAAGAGACCCCTACTACTATACTCCCAAACTGTGAGATGGAAACAAGAATTACTACCACTACTGAGTATCTCTAAATGTGGGAAGATTATGAGATGAGATATCATCTCTATAAAAAATTCTCTTAAGCTAGCTTTTAAGAAATTGCAGACACTATATATATAGTATGATGTCTACAATTGACCATGTCCGAATTCAGAGTACTCTGTGACTGCTAGGATCAGATGACATTATGGCGTGACAACCCATGGCCAGCCAAAATCGTCAAGTGATCACACTAAAAGAGACAAGATGATCCGAGCTAAAATGACAACCATATTATTTAAAGGACCCAGCCTCAGCCTCAAAACTGCCACCAAAGAACAAGTACTCTACACACAATGCCTCCTACCCGCCATTCCAACCAGACCTCTCGCCGCTCTACCCCTCTGCCAAGTCTCAAGACCATTGTCTTCAATGCCATCAAGCAGGCCATCTGGCGCCCAGATACCACGAACCATCTGAATTTCTATACCGAAGACCTTGGACACTTTATCAACTACCGGTATATCATAACCCAGTAGCTCAAGGATACAACTGACCAGATGACTCTCTGGCATGACTATGAGATTGGCCACCGCCTCCGCAATGAGACCCAAGAAAAGGACTGAGAAGACCTTGTCACTGAATTGTTAACTACTGGCCGGCTTATCAAGAGAGCCCTCCGCATCCACCAAATCTTCCACCATGTTCCCTGGGCCATCGCGCACCTACAAGGAGTAACTGCTAGGAATATTGTCCGCCTCACCACCGAAGAAGTCAACTGGGTGGAATCCGAAGTAGCTGATTACATTGGAAGCAACCGCGTCACAGTGGGAAGCCAATAAACCGAACCCACTTTGCCAGGTTTCCATACTACCCCCCTCCGAGACAACCACCAAGGCCACCTCATGAGCCTCATGGAGATATTCGAAGGACTGCCCATTACTATGGAAGTACCTGCTGGAGCAACACCCGCTACCCACCACCCTGTTAACCTCAATTCGCACCACATCATTTGGGAGCTGAATCAAGAAGAGGCTCAAGAAGTCCCCACCTTTGAAGAGGAGGAAATTGAAGAACCCCAAGACCCCACTCTCGAAGCACCCCCATCTGACACTGAAACCGACGAGTCCTCCGAGGAAGAAGAAGAACAGCAGAAAGTTTACCAATTCTCTGTCCGCATCCAAGCTGTTCAAGGGTTAGAGAATGTTGTTGAAGACGATTGGCCACTATTCTATCCCCTCACCTCTTGGCCAGCACTTCCCCCTTTCGAAGAGCAGAATGATGAAGTCATAATCCAGCAAGATGATTTGTTTGCCACTGGCAAAGGGCACTATACTCTTTAAAGTACAGATCTGTGCTTACAAATACCCCTCCCCCACACAATTGTGTTATAGTTTAACCCCCATGACAGATAGCCGCCCCCAAACATTTCTTGTCAGCAGCACAAGACCCTAACCCTCATGACATAACTCCTAGTAAGCTCCTCACCGCCGGCAAACCAATGACATAAATCGCCGAAGCTCCTCGCTGCCGGCAAGCCAATGGCGCATCTGTGTTCAGCATTACCACATCTGTACTTCAGTGTAATCAACTGTCGCCGCCGGCAAGCCAATAGCGCATCTGCGTTCAACCGTTACATTCGTATCCTTATCCAGCAAACTCCCTTTGCCACCGGCAAGCCAATAACATAGCAAACTGTTCGCCACAACATAGTATACCTTAGCTGCGCCCATAGCTAGCAGAAACTTGTATAAATAACCCGTATTCTTAGAGTGAATAAACCTCAGTCAGTTGAAGTTTGAAGTAAAAAGAAGTTTACAGAGAAACCCCTCACTGCCTCCAAGAGACCAGATAATTCAGAGAACAAGATAACAATCTGGAGCAACGATCGCTCGGAAGTTTGAGTAAAAGAATTATTCTTGCCGCCGCCAAGTTAAGGAAACCGCACCCGAGATTCAAGTCAGTTAAGAACTGCCGCTAAGGAAAGCTGCCAGAAATCGACCGTCCCGTTCAGTTAAAGGAACGACTGCCATTCTCAAGACCATCACCGAGATCCCACGCATTCGGACCGACCGCCCATTCGAATCGCTCATTCGGACCCACGCACTCCCGAGATTCAAGAACAAGACCCAGCCAAGGAACCCAAGGATACCCACCGTATACTAGACCGCCAACTGCCAGCCCGAGCAGCCGCCAATCACCCAAGTTAACTAGTTAGACGGACAAGTGAGCCATCGATCTCTGTTTTCTTTACCCACTGCGCCACGAGCCACGATCGTCAACCATCACGCACAACCGACCCACACATATTCGAGCCTCACGTACGCAAGTAAATCGCCGCTAGGAAAGTTCATCTATTATACCATTAAACATTCGAGTCATCGACCCGAATTTCCGCCATCGTCATCGACCCGAATGACAGCCATTGTACCCGACCTTTTGATGATAATTCGAATGAGCCGATCACGTGACCATCGCCCGTATCTGCCGCGAATCCATATCATTATACATACCGCGCTTCATCAAGTAGCATATTGAGCCGTGCTCGAAGCTTATAGTTATACAAAACGCACACCACATTTTGGGGGCTCAACTGGGAATAGTTTTCTAAAGACTTGACCTTTTGGCTCAAGAACACAGTAGCCATCTACATTGGAGACTCCAGGAGAACCTAGCAGCCAGCAACAAGTTCAGAGACAGCCCTCTTCAGCGGAAAAGAAGGCCCGCACTATTGTCAGAACAGCAGCAAGATCCCTCTTCAAGAATAGCAGCCAGAAGACCGAATCTGATGACAAAAGTGACCCAGACTACGGCTTGACCTCCAGAGAGAGAAGACAACTCAGAGGACAACCAGAACCCCTTCAGCTTCAAGACCTAGAAGATGACCCCCCTGAGGAGTATCAGACCCGAATTTACAGGAAGAACTCTGACCAGAGCGACTATATCACTACAGTTGTCAATCGGGCCACTCCTTTAGACCAAGTTTACTTCGAAACATCTGAAGGAGAAGAGGACTATCATCCATACAATTTACAAGACGAGTTCAACCTATACCATCATACTGATAGCAATCCAGACCTCCAGCAAGGTGAACCAGACTCCCCTACTTCACAGCCGCAAGGGGCAGACAAATCTATCATCAGTTACATCAGCCCACTTGCACCACCAGTTGCCCGAGCTTCAGTACCCTGGTCCCTTACCACCCGCTACTATTTACAAGAGACAAGGAACGACGCTTCTCTCAGAGCCTCAGCATTTGATAGCTGCTACTAGTTACTTAGGAGATCACTACCTTCAAGGACCTATACCCCGGTCTTATTTAGCAGGCCCAGATCTCCTACACCACCAAGACACCGCTCTCTACCAGCACTTCCTATACATCGAACACCTTCACCAACCCCCCCTCCACAAGGACCTTCAAGGAACACTACCCCCGAACCAGACTCAGACTATGAGGACAGCAAAGACGAACCAGACATGAGTTACCTTCAGAAGTTCTGTGGTGCAGATGATGAAGATATCGAAGAGTTCATTGGAGAAATCGAAGTACAAGCAGCCACCAAGCAATGGGATGCCCAAAGACAACTCAGAATCATTGAGTCACTTTTGAGAGGCCCAGCCTTGCAGAAATACAACCAGGCCAAGGTTATCAGAGGAGATATCTATAGACAAGAACACATCGACCACCTTGGAAATGCAGATTACCCCCAGAGGTGTACCATCCACAAGAACTGACTCCGTGTGCAGTTCAATAGTCTTGAGCGACAACAAGAGGCACAAGAAGCCCTGACCTACATGACCCAAGCTGTCAACGAAACCCCGAAGAGTTTCTACCATCGGATTCAAGCGCAAATGATCAAGGCAAACCTCCAGCCTGCAGTTCAACTGGCATTGGCATCCACTACCTTCCTCAATGGCCTATATCCGGAACTCAGAAGGCAAGTCATTAGGATGGGTTGTCGGAGTATTGAGCAGCAAGTTACTGGAGTGCAAGGATGTTGGGAAGCAGACTATAGACCAGCCCAGCAGGACCACTGTGAGCCAACCATAGCTAAACCTCCGAGATCTCGAGGATCTACCACAGCAGAGCAAGAGAATGCTTTCCTCAGGGCCCGGCTAGCCAATCTCGAGAGCAGATCCCCACCCTCGACCCAAGTCCAATTCAGTCAACTGCAACAGCAGCCCCCAAGAGTACAAGAAGACCCAATGATCATACTCACAAAGCAAATGAAGGACCTAGCCATTGCAGTAGCACAGCTGAAGAACCAAGGAGGAAGACAACAAGATTACTGCCATGACAATAGGCCAGACTATTGACAACAAGACAACAGGAGCTCTTCTCAGGCACCACCAGCTACAACTGTAGGCTCAGCTTCCACTGGTTCCCATGTCCCCACTTGTTTCTACTGTGGAAATCAAGGCCACATCCAGAGGCACTGCCCAAGGAAGCAAGCTACTCAGACCAATGATAGGAATGTCAACCTCATTCAGATGGATGGAGAGATGCGAGAGATGGAAGAAGAAGCAGCCTGACTTCACCGACAAGATGATGCCTATCTGTACTATGAAGCCTTCCCATCCAAGGTAACTTGGGACGCTGCCCCCACTCAGACCAGAGGACGAGGAAGACCACCCAGGATCCCACCCCCACCACCGCCAGTGACAGTATCTACAGGCAAGCACCCAAGACATGCCCATTCCTCCTCAGACACCCAACCGGAAAACGACAAGCGAGTCAGAAGAGACACCTCCGAGCCTGAAGCCAGACCATCAAGAGCATCAAGGACTACTTCCCTGCCTGACCTCGAAGAAGATGAGCATATGAGTGTGGAGTCCTCAGCAGATGAGATGCCCATCAGGAATGAGAGACCTCGCCCTCAAGGAATCAAACATCGAAGGAGCAGCAAACCTCATGCAGCAGCCTCACTTTGGGATCAGATCCGTCAACACAATGCAGGCCTCACTGTCGAGCAAGTTCTCAAGAATGCCCCAGAAGTTAGGCGAAAATTCCTGAAGGAAGCCAAGGAAGATACCAAGAGACTTCCTGTCCAAGGACCACATATGCAAGAACCCAACACTATTCACACGGTGCATGAAAGCCGACGACACGATCATCAATCCACCAGACTTGCGAGTGGAAAAGTGCATGGGGAAAATGCCCAAATTCTCATTGACACCGGAGCAGCAGTCTGCATCATCACCCAAAGAATGTTGGAGAGAATTGGTTGGGGAATTGACAAAGAAACCAAAGCAAGAGTCATCATGGCAGATGGATCAGCATCTACCCCCCTTGGACTCGTACGAGACATCCCCATTCAAGTTGGGAAAGCCTGCCTCAATGTACCTCAAGCCGTTGTAACTCCCGCAACCTCCTACGACCTGATCTTGGGAACAGATTGGATGCACCGAGTCGGAGCCAATGTGGACATCAGAAAACAGCTCCTAGTCTTCACCATTCATGGACAAAAGCATAAGGTACCTATTGAGTCAAGAGCATCATCAAGGAAAGCAAGCCAAGCCTCCGAGACAGAATGGCATGGACACGGTGATACACCCACCACAACCACGGATGAAGACGAAAGTGAAGCAAATTTCCTGCAAGAGTTGGGAAGCGACTTTGACGCCCCTAGAGACCAAGATGGCAGACTAGAAGAGCCCTTTATTGGAGTCATTGACATTGAGGGTCTACAATCAAGGATCGATGGAAGCAATAACGAAAGAGCAGCATGCAAGTTTGCAGGGCCATCCACACAGCCACCGCCCCCATTGGTAGAGAATCGAATCATGCGAGCCTTCCGCCTAGGCAAATGTGAGCATTTCAACTGCTTCTACTCGCCAAGAGATGATTGCAGCAACTGCCGAATCCTGGACATCAAGAAGGTTCCAATGCCAGCAACTGAAGATAGAGATGAATGGAGGCGAGCACCAATTCCTATCCGAGCAACTCCAAAGACCTTCAAGAAGACCTACCAAGAGCAACAAAAGGTTCTTTCCTGACAACCTGTGGAAACCCTCACAATCGAAAAGGATAGCAACAGTTCCTATACTATCACTCGAGCTCTACAGATTACTCTGCCCACCTATGACAAGCACCGGAAGAGGTACCCTACCTGCAAGGAAGTTAAGGAGCGAAATGAAGACTTTGTCAAGAAAGGGCACTGTGATTGCGGAAGGACCTTCACCTGCTATTGGTGCGAACATCGAAGTGTTCACCTCAGTGAAGATGTCCACAGAAGTCGAGTCAAGAGAAAGGATCCCACCCTACAAGAACCTCGAATTCGTTGGGCCTGCCATAAGTGCAAGAAGATTGACCACGAAGGAGACTGTGAAGCCAAAAGCAAGACCACTATTTGGGACCTACCTCTGGAAGTTCTCGCTATCATCCACTGGTACTGCCACCCACACCAAGGAAAAGAAGGAGTCAACCTCGCCTTCACCCTCATGGAAGCCCTGGACCCCCTTGGAAGGACTGGGTTCAACTATACGAGAAACCCAAAGACAGGAGCACATTGGCCATTCTTCAAGCCAGAACGAATGGAGTTCTCACCCGCAATTGCAGCCGCTGGAGTACCTTTCCTCAAGACCCAACCAGTTATCCAAGTCAAGCTACTCTCACCATGGGCCCAGCCCCCTATTGCGCAAACAGAAGGATCAGTTGGATATGACCTCTGCCTTCCCTACCAAGCAGTAATCCGACCCAGGAGTACCAGGACCTTTGATCTCCAAATTGCACTCGCCATACCGCCGGGACTCTATGGTCAACTGGCATCAAGATCATCTTTGGCAGCTAAAGGAATCACCGTAGAGGGAGGAGTCATTGATCAAGACTACCAAGGCCCCCTCAAGGTTATCATCTGCAACAATGGAAGGACCCATCAAAACTTCAGTCCTCTGCAAGCCATCTGTCAAATTCTTTTCCTCATGACCTCACAGCCTACCATTCAAGAGGTAAAGCAGTTGGACAGTACTGAGAGAGGACAAGGAGGATTCGGAAGCACCAACAGGGACCCACAGGTACCACCCGTCGAGGTCCATGTAGCAAGAGTTGCCCAGTTCAGGCAAATGAGGCCCCACATCTGCCGCCCCATCCGAGCAAGAGAGGAAATCATCCTGCAGCCATATCAGCAATGAGGCCTTGACGTGCATCTCCCAGTAGAAGCCGACAATCTGATTTTCGAACCATCGATGGAGCTTCAAGAGAAGTATCACCTGCTTCTGGCTGAGGAACGAATTCATGACCAGATGTCACCAATCCACATCCCTATCAGAAACATGGGCTTCGAGGTGACCACTATCCCCAAAGGAACAATACTGGGATACTTCGAACCACTGATAGACACCTATGAGGAAGAAGTCTATGAGTTTTTGGGAAACGGCAAGCCCTCTCTGGTGAGACTGACAGTACCAGGGAGGAAGACTCAGCAAGCTCAGCAATCAAAGCCGTCGACATCGAGTCAACTCTAACCAAAGAACAACAACAGCAGATACAGGAGTTGATAGAAGAGTACAAGGATATATTTACCACCACATACAATAACTTCCCACCATACCAATACGGAGAACACCCTATACATACCGGAGATGCAAAACCAATCCGACAATGACCTTACCAAATGCCACACCACTTGATTGAATTCGAACAACAACACATAGATGAAATGCTACGAAACGGAGTTATCAGACCCTCATCAAGCCCCTGGACTTCACCAGCAATTATCGTGCCTGAGAAAGGAGGATGGAGACTAGTCGTGGACTTCAGAAAACTCAACAAAGTCACCACAGAAGATGCCTACCCCCTGCCAAGAATCGATGACCTCCTCAATGCTCTCGGAAAAGCCAAGTACATGACTACCACCGATCAGTTCCAAGGATTCCAAGTAATCCCCATTGCCAAGGAAGATATCTGCAAGACAGTCTTCATCACCAGACGAGGACAGTACGAATACCTTCGAATGCCATTTGGACTCTGCAATGCCCCAGCCTCATTCCAACGAATGATGAACCATGTCTACTGGGACCTCATCAGGAGAAATGTGCTAGTTTACATAGATGATGTAATCATCTACTCCGAGACATTCGAGCAGCATTTGCAAGACCTCCGCGAAGTATTCAACACTATCCGAAGCTTGGGACTCAGACTCAATGCCAAGAAGTGCTTCTTTGGAAAACACCAAGTCGAATATCTGGGATATGTTGTCTTGGCTCAAGGCATGCATGCTGACCCCCACAAGGTGGAGAAAGTCAAGAACTTCCCGACCCCCACCTCATCCAAGGAGACCCTATCCTTCCTCATGTTAGCATCCTACTATTGGCGATTTATCCCAAGGTTCTCAGACAAGGTGGCACCTCTCAGAAACATCTCCAAGAAAGACCAGCCATTCTACTGGAAGGAAGACCAGCAAAAGTCTTTTGATCTACTCAAGAAGGCCCTCACCGAAGCCCCCGTTCTGGTGCGACCAGATTTCAACAAACCCTTCATCTTGGCAACCGACACTTCAGCCCTAGGACTTGGATCTATTCTGTCACAGCAAGATGACCACAAAAGAGAACATGTTATCGAATACGCTAGCAAGGCTACAAACAAATCACAGGCAAACTACGGAGCCACCAAGTTGGAATGCCTGGCAGTGGTATGGGCAGTAGACCATTTCCGCCACTATCTCTTGGGAAAGAGATTTGCCCTCATTACAGACCATCAAGCCCTACAATGGTTGTTCAAGAAACCAGAGCCCTCAGGAGTCTTTGCAAGATAGATCATGTCCTTACAAGAATACCAGTTCACCATCGTCTACAAGAAAGGCACCAAGAATTCCAATGTTGATACCCTGTCAAGAATCCCCCAAACTCAACAAGAAGGGAAGGAGCCCCCACAAGAGAAGGCTGCTTCCCGCTCACCCAAATGAACCAAGATCTATGCCTCGCCCTCATCTGGAGCCTGCACCATAGGAGCTTCAAGAAAGGAATACAGCCTGCCCACAAGCTGTTCGTCCAAAGGAACCTCAAGAAATTTCAAGAAGGCGATGGCGAACTTTGGAGAGTAGAAGGAGATCAATACACCTGAGTCCCAAGAGAAGACAAAGTACCAAAAATCCTGACAACAAATCATGACCAGAATGCACATCGAGGAATTGGCGCCACTATTGCAAGAATCAAGAAGCGATACTGGTGGCCCAAGATGAGGAAACAAATTTCAGCACACATCCAACAATGCGATACCTGCCAGAGATACCGACAGAAACCCACCGATTGAGCACCATTAATACCAATTGTAGCACCAGCCGGAGCCTTTCAAAGACTGGGAATAGACATCATCGGACCCCTACCAGTAACCAGCCGAGGAAAACGTTACATTCTCACTATAGAAGACCACCTGACGAAATGGCCAGAAGCCTTTGCCTTTGAATCTGCCGATGCCCAGACAATCATCGGAATCCTGTATGATGAAGTCTTCAGCTGCCATGGTGTTCCCAAAGAAATTATCACAGACCAAGGCCGCGAGTTTGTCAATAAAGCCATGAAGACCTTTGCAAATAGCTTCAAGATCAAGCTATGACCAACAACGGCTTACCACCCCCAGGCAAATGGACTTACGGAACGTATGAACCAGACCATCAAGCGAGGTCTCAGCAGGACTGGAGATCAACTGAACTGGGACATCTATCTGCCAGCCATTTTATTCAGTATCCGCACCTCCAAGGCGGCTGCTACTCAACAGACCCCTTTCTACCTAGTGTATGGCCGAGAAGCACAAGATCCCGCCAAACCAGTCCAACCAGATTTAACAAGACGAGTCACAGAAGAGATCACCCAGTTACACGAAGTATGCCAACAAGCATGAGGATTTATCGTCAAAGCACAAGAACGACAAAAGAAGTACTATGACCACAAAGCCGATTTGGACCCCCTGCTTATCAGACAGCAAGTTCTGGTATACCATACCATCATAGAAGGAAACTGGAGTGCCAAGCTTGAGCCGAAATGGGAAGGACCATATCTCATTCACCAAGTCTTCACGAATCACACCTACCAACTCAAGACCATGGATGGAGTTTTGCTCAAGACCAGGATACACCGCAACTGCATAAGGCTCTACTACCCAAGGGAAGCAAAAGACATTTGAGCAATCTCCCTCGCTTCACCTGTGTCACCTCCGATAAAGAATGACAGACGCTTCAGTTGAACCCAAGAAGCCGATTGCATTGGTTCACTTCTCAAGCCCATCAGCGTAACAGATGTTACTACTAGAAATTGCCTCGGATTATAGGAAAACCATTTCCGAGAGGTTTGAACCCCCAGCCACAACTATGGGAGCCCTCGCCTTAGACAAGGATGGCCAGTTCTTGCAAATGCGCTGACATTTTGTCTGTCTCTGCAGCTAAGACCCCCCAACTCTGTGTAACCCTCATCGCCGAGGATGGCTCTAATTTTGCAAGGGGCAGATGTGATGTCTACAATTGACCATGTCCGAATTCAGAGTACTCTGTGACTGCTAGGATCAGACGACATTATGGCGTGACAACCCATGGCCAGCCAAAATCATCAAGTGATTACACCAAAAGAGACAAGATGATCCGAGCTGAAATGACAACCATGTTATTTAAAGGACCCAGCCTCAGCCTCAAAACTGCCACCAAAGAACAAGTACTCTACACACAATGCCTCCTACCCGCCATTCCAACCAGACCTCTCGCCGCTCTACCCCTCTGCCAAGTCTCAAGACCATTGTCTTCAATGCCATCAAGCAGGCCATCTGGCGCCCAGATACCACAAACCATCTGAATTTCTATACCGAAGACCTTGGACACTTTATCAACTACCAGTATATCATGACCCAGCAGCTCAAGGATACAACTGACCGGATGACTCTCTGGCATGACTACGAGATTGGCCACTGCCTCCACAATGAGACCCAAGAAAAGGACCGAGAAGACCTTGCCACGGAATTGTTAACTACTGGCCGGCTTATCAAGAGAGCCCTCCGCATCCACCAAATCTTCCGCCATGTTCCCTGGGCCATCGCGCACCTACAAGGAGTAACTGCTAGGAATATTGTCTGCCTCACCACGGAAGAAGTCAACTGGGTGGAATCCGAAGTAGCTGATTACATTGGAAGCAACCGCGTTGCAGTGGGAAGCCAACAAACCGAACCCACTTTGCCAGGTTTCCATACTACCCCCCTCCGAGACAACCACCAAGGCCACCTCATGAGCCTCATGGAGATATTTGAAGGACCGCCCATTACTATGGAAGTACCTGCTGGAGCAACACCCGCTACCCGCTACCCTGTTAACCTCAATTCGCACCACATCATTTGGGAGCTGAATCAAGAAGAGGCTCAAGAAGTCCCCACCTTTGAAGAGGAGGAAATTGAAGAACCCCAAGACCCCACTCTCGAAGCACCCCCATCTGACACTGAAACCGACGAGTCCTCCGAGGAAGAAGAAGAACAGCAGAAAGTTTACCAATCCTCTGTCTGCATCCAAGCTGTTCAAGGGTTAGAGAATGTTGTTGAAGATGATTGGCCACTATTCTATCCCCTCACCTCTTGGCCAGCACTTCCCCCTTTCGAAGAGCGGAATGACGAAGTCACAATCCAGCAAGATGATTTGTTTGCCACTGGCGAAGGGCACTATACTCTTTAAAGTACAGATCTGCACTTACAAATACCCCTCCCCCATACAAGTGTGTTATAGTTTAACCCCCATGACAGATAGCCGCCCCCAAACATTTCTTGTCAGCGGCACAAGACCCTAACCCTCATGACATAACTCCTAGTAAGCTCCTCGCCGCTGGCAAACCAATGACATAAATCGCCAAAGCTCCTCACCGCCGGCAAGCCAATGGTGCATCCGTGTTCAGCATTACCACATCCGTACTTCAGTGTAATCAACCGTCGCCACCGGCAAGCCAATAGCGCATCTGCATTCAACTGTTACATCTGTATCCTTATCCAGCAAACTCCCTTTGCCACCGGCAAGCCAATAACATAGCAAACTGTTCGCCACAATGTAGTATACCTTAGCCGCGCCCATAGCTAGCAGAAACTTGTATAAATAACCCGTATTCTTAGAGTGAATAAACCTCAGTCAGTTGAAGTTTGAAGTAAAAAGAAGTTTACAGAGAAACCCCTCACTGCCTCCAAGAGACCAGATAATTCAGAGAACAAGATAATGACCTGGAGTAACGATCGCTCAGAAGTTTGAGTTAAAGAATTACTCTTGCCGCCACCAAGTTAAGGAAACCGCACCCGAGATTCAAGTCAGTTAAGAACCGCCACTAAGGAAAGCCACCAGAAATCGACCGTCCCATTCAGTTAAAGGAACGACCGCCATTCTCAAGACCGTCACCGAGATCCCATGCATTCAGACTGACCGCCCATTCGAATCACTCATTCGGACCCACGCACTCCCGAGATTCAAGAACAAGACCCAGCCAAGGAACCCAAGGATACCCACCGTATACTAGACCACCAACCGCCAGCCCGAGCAGCCGCCAATCACCCAAGTTAACTAGTCAGACGGACGAGCGAGCCGTCGACCTCCGTTTTCTTTACCCGCTGTGCCACGAGCCACGATCGTCAACCGTCATGCACAACTGACCCGCACATATTCGAGCCTCATGTACGCAAGTAAATCGCCACTAGGAAAGTTCATCTATTATACCACTAAACATCTGAGTCATCGACCCGAATTTCCACCATCGTCATTGACCCGAACGACAGCCATTGTACCTGACCTTTTGAGGACAATTCGAATGAGCCAATCACGTGACCATCGCCCATATCCGCCGCGAATCCATATCATTATATATACCGCGCTTCATCAAGTGGCATATTGAGCCATGCTCGAAGCTTATAGTTATACAAAATGCACACCACAATAGATAGACATAAATAACAATTGGCCAAGAGAGTCTATCAGATCTTCAGATATATAATCTAGATTATCTCCAATCTAAAGTATATCAAAGTGTCTCTAATATCTAAGAATTGATATCTTGCTAAGTAGACTACTCAGAAAAAATGATTGCAGAAGAAGTTTAATCTACCATTATAATCAAGAGTGATGAGGTATAAGATCTTTGGATTCATATCCTAGAGGATAATCCAGACCAGTCCATTTATAGTTTAATTGCACTATTCTAAGATTCTCTCCTGAGATTCTACTCTCCCCAAAACCCCACAGATACTCTTTAATTTGTGGATAAAAATACCATTGACTAGAGACCTTAAGAGTAGGATAATTCTCTAACTTTTGATGATATCATCAATAGTAACATCACTATTGATAACATCACCCCCCCCTCTCCCCCCCCATGACTTAGAGAATAGAAATAACTTATTTATTTTATAGTAGAATGATCTCAACAATCTTTTATGAGAGTATGCAGGCTTTCTGTTGAAATCTCATTCTAAGTATAACTTGATATAAATTGTGATACAGTAGAAGAAGATGTGAAATAATGCCCAAAATTAGATTATCAAGACCCAGAAAAGACAAAAGAAGTATTATAACTAGAAGCAGAAGGATCAGAAGATCAAGATTGGAGATCAAGTCCTGGTTTGGAGAAGTATAATAGAAATAAACATTGCCACCAAACTGGAACCAAAATGGAAAGAACTATATCTTATACATAATGTTAGAGGAATCAGTATCTATATGAGAAGTATGGATGAATGAATCTTGAGAACCCCAGTTCACATTAATCAACTCAAGATATACTTGTACAAACCATGATTGATCAGTATATACAAGCTCTTATTCTTAGTTCCTTTCAAGCCCTTCTGATTCCCCAATCACAATTTTACCAATTTGAAGAAACTTTGGTTCAGAAAATTCAGAAGTACCAAGAGAACCTTGCCATTGCCCAAAGGTTGCTATAGATCCATCTACTATAGGTCTTCTACAATATCAGATAGCTGCTGCAAGATC
Organism: Jimgerdemannia lactiflua; assembly: GCA_003951145.1. Classification (NCBI taxonomy): domain Eukaryota; kingdom Fungi; phylum Mucoromycota; class Endogonomycetes; order Endogonales; family Endogonaceae; genus Jimgerdemannia; species Jimgerdemannia lactiflua. The sequence continues at coordinate 1,467 of RQIL01039624.1, read as the reverse complement.
AGTTATATATAGAAGTGCAGTAGAAGTTAATATCTGTGAAGCTAGGGATGCCAAATGAATCTCTACCCTGTTCAAACAAATTATTGAAGCACTGGTGCAGGCCTATTACTATCTCAATAATATCTAACAGATGAATGAAATCATCTTCCAGAGCACCCTTCAATAAGTAGACATTCTATTTCCTGAAGAATAAGAAGAAGACCTTGAACTAGAATAGAGTGACCTAGATATAGAAGGAGATTATGGTACTGGTATGGATGCAGAAGATACCTATGGTAATTGGAATGATGACTAAAGGATAGTCTGGGACAGACCACTCTTTAGTGAGAGCTAATATGATAAATTACAAAAATGTACCATCTGAATTATAACTTAACTAGATGATATGAATACTTAGCTACCCAACATAGTTATCCAAATATACTGCTACTTGTATAAATAACCCAGATAGCCAAAGAAGGAAGTACCTTTTACAGTGACTATAACTCCTTATAGTGACTATAACTCCTTACAGTAACTATAACCCCATAAATAGTATTCTATAGTTAGTCAGACAGCAATTAGATAGCAATCACAATGTATAATATACCCCAGAGACAAGAGTGAATAAATCTCAGTTGCAAAAGTTCACAAGTCTACCAAACACACTTAAAGGAATATATCTGCTAAGATCATCTTAATCTAGAAAGGATTGCAATACTTAGGAAAAATGTCCACTCTAAAGCTACTCTTAGAAGATTGTGAGCTTTGTTCATTTCTACTCTGGTCTACTTTTTGATACAAAGAAGTCTGCCTTTTTGGTTGCTTGCCAGATAAGCCTGAAGAAGTCTGCCAAGTTCGAGTGAAGAACTTCACCACTATTTGAGTAATTTATCACTTAAGGAATAAGCTACCATTTGAGTAATCTGCCACCATTTTCAAGAGAAGCCTGCCAATTTAGGAAGAATCTACATTTAAGTCTATGTTTTTGTCTACTGATCTACTATGTACTGCTGATCCATCTCATTCAGCCCACATTGTTTAAGTAGTCTGTATCAACTGATCATCTGCATCATTCAGTCTATGTCACTCAATCTGCATTGTTCGGTCCATACTACTCAATCCACATTATTTAAGTAATCTGCTGCATTTGAAAACCCTGTATCCACTACATTTGGTCTGGTTGCCAGAAAAGGAACTTGATTGCCCATCACTGGTGCAACCAATCGCCTGACCATTGGCCCTACAACCGGCCCGACGACGGACTCGATGATTTTATCAAGGATGAATCCCTCGCAACCTGTCTTGATTATGAGGCCAGGGTTGGATTCCTCGATCTCCTTCATGCGGGACTTGTGCAGAGTTGGCGCCATATACTGGATGTACACGATACAACTCTCGACGTGTCCGTTGCGCACGTGGGACCCGAGCATGTCAGCGAACAGGCGGAACTGCGCTAACGATATACCGGAGCAGTTGGACATAGCG